>KV908634.1:0-2500 GCA_002005505.1 Botryococcus braunii
TTGGAAAGTCAAGTGCCAATTTCTGGATGTGAATGGGGTGCCAGGTGGCTGATAACCTGCCGCTTTATGGTGTCTGTTGTTACATGGACGAAATTGTACATCGGCCCCCCCAGTTGCTGCGGTACATGTACCCGCACTGCAACAAGCCCCTCTTGCGATACCTGGTCTCAGCTCCACGCTGCTACTGCTTTCTCACACATTATCCATTCTTCAGTTTGCACCTGAAGGTCTGCCTTCTTCCTTCACGATAGTACTCCTTTGCTTCCCTGCATGTATCTATTGGCTCCTTTTGGACCTGAAGCTGCAATGTGCTTGAGGGAAAGGTTGCCATTGCAAACTGTTGACCTGAATAGTTGAGAGGTTAATACATTTTGGGTCGCTTCCTGATGACACTTGTTATGCTGTCAATGCCTTCTCGTTGGTAACCCTCGCCTATCTTGCCTCCCTGTTGGCACCACACGGCCTTTAACAGGTATATGTGTGATCTAGAGGTGTGTGCAAGAACCTTTGCTGTGGAGCCAGGGATGCACGCAAATTTGTTCTGAGTATTCAGTAGGTAAAGTGCCTCAAGTCATGCGGTTCAAAGCACGGGTACATGGGGACTTACGGGGAAAGGTTCACAAACCAGGGCAAGAGGTTGAGTTTTGCAAGAGGAAACGACGGCCGAAGAGGACGGGGATGACAAGTTTGGCAGTCGTGCAGGGGAACTGCACACAAGCAAGCCTGCAGAAGTTGCTCCAGAAAGCCCTCGTCCCTGGCTTGTCCACCTCTTGACATAGGGAGAGACCAAAATGAGCCAATTTTGAGGAGGTCGAAGGCAGAAGGGCTATATGTGCGTGCGTGTGGGTGGGTGTGGCTGTGGGTGTGTCTGTGTGCGCGCGCACACACGTGTGTGTGTGTGGGTGTGTGTGGGGGTGTGGATGGTGTATTTGGGGGGAAGGGAGTGTGCATGCATGTTTGTGAAGTCCACTGCCTTTTGCAGGTCCTGCATCTAGTGATGGGACTGGAACGGCTGGAGCGCATAACGGCATTCATTTCTGAGGTGGAAACAAAGGACGGAGACATGAAAGCAGGAAGCACAGCGCAGGAGGAGGCTAGTGAAACAAGCCGCACAGCAACTCGGAAGTTGTGGGAGGCTTCTCCCCCGGGGGAAACCACACCAACGGGTGGGGACAGCAGTTCCGTTTCTGCTCCTTCAATGCAGCGCTCCGCGAGCCTGCTTGCCCGAGCTACTATGCGCATTAAGGCTGCAGCCAGCTTCGGTGCTGATGCCAATGCCGATGTGGGTGGCCCATTGAAAAGTCTGATATTTGAGATTGACATTTGGGGACGAAGTGGGAAGTTTGGGTTGGGGTCCTGGAGGAGATAGACTTCGGGGAATGTGGGGAGGCGTTCACGTATGAGAGGAGAATAGCGTGAGGGGGGTGGCAAGCGGGTCAGCTGGGCAGAAAGGCATAGCCAGGATATATAGGGGGAGTGGAAGATGAGGGAATTAGGGAAGGGGGGTGAAGAACAAAGGGAGGGGTATGGAGTTAAGAGTTTGAATGCGAAGGGGAAACCACCCAGTTGGGAGCACGCATTGTTGCTTGTGCTGCGCAATCTGTCTTGGCAAGGAGTTGGGCCAGCGATCTGGGTTGTCTCTCGTTAACTCGAACAACAAAGGGCAAGCTCATCCTTCTTTCTCCTTATTATCTTTGTCTCAATCCTGTGTGCTGTACATCTATTGCTCTTTTCCATTGCTCTGCTTTCTGTCTGCGGTGGGGCTCTTTTGCTCTCACGGCGCCAAGGATCCCCTTGCCTTCCCCATCGTCTCTTCCTCTGTGCCCACATCTGCATTCGTTTGCCATTCCTACATGTGGAGAGGGGGTGATGCAGGCGGTGGAACCGCCAAAATCTCCAAAGCAGGTAGTTGAGGGTGGGAGCATTTTGAAGCGGGCTTCGGAGCGCATGTTGCGAGCATCAGCATCAGCTCGTGCGCGCCGCATCAGCAGCAGTGGGGAGAGTAGCGATAGCAATTCTTGCGGCACTTCCCAGATTGCTCAGCCGCCCTTCCAGCGTCCTCGCCCACAAGAAGAGGCCACGGAGGGCACTCCTCGCTCTGCCATCTCTGAGATTACATCACGAGCCAGTGGGTCCTTCAATCCCTCAAACCCCACCACTTGCACTTTCGACCAGTCCACATGTAGGAGCCCCCCCCCCCCCCAAACCTTTCCCTCAGCTGCTCCAAAACAACCCCTCTCCCTCATTTGAAACACACACCTAAGTATTTCTTTTCCAACTAAAACTCCCTTGAAATTGGACTGGAGGGCTGGACAACCAGTGAAGGGTTTCCGTAGCTTGCACAATGTCAGAAGGTATTTCCACGCTACTCCTAGGGCAACTTTCGGGATATTGTTCTGGAGGGTGCTTTGCCCCCCCCCCCCCCCCGGGGCTCCCCAAAAGCCCCGCCCTTTCTTCTTTTCCCCTTCCTTCTCTGATACCTACCTCTGATACTCTCTAG
>KV908634.1:7500-15546 GCA_002005505.1 Botryococcus braunii
GCCCAACCGTCCCTAGTAGAAGAAAACGCCCTGAGGGGCTCTCCCTCTGTCCTTCTGCGTTTTCGCGCCTGCGCATGCGTGCGTGTGTGTGTGTGTGTGTGTGTGTGTGTGTGTGTGTGTGTGTGTGTGTGTGTGTGTGTGTGTGTGTGTGTGTGTGTGTGTGTTTGTTTGGGGCGGGGGGGGGGGGGAGAGATCAAGAGCAAATGCACATGCCATTTGTGATGTTAAGAACATGATGTGAAGGCCATGCATTTGAAAGAATCACTGTGGCATTGCAGAAGCCTAAGGGAATTCGAAGGCTTGTAGCAAGTTTAGACTACTGTTTGTGACAATGCCCCTTTACCAGGGGCTGCCGCTCATCCTGATTGCGGAAGATTAGCATTCATATTTATCCTAAACATGACGAAGGAAGTTGTGTGCAGTTCTCAGTAGTCCCACTTACTGCAAGAAATCACTCGAAAGGGCGTCAATATTCCTTTGGGGTCTCTTTGCAGGTGATGACTGACCACCTGGGGAGCTTGTGCCGCGATTTGCAAATGCACACAATCACAGATGTCCAGACCTCTGAACGCGTGAGTTTGCTGCTGAAGGATTCCTTCATTGAATCGTTTGCTCCTCGTGACAGACTTTTCATCAAGCAATTTGTGGAAACACAAATGTTTAGTGTCTACAGTGACTCTGTGATCAACTAGAATGCAAGGTCCTTTATGAAACTTGCGACATTTGGAGTGGGTTCATGGGCAGGTACGGGACACATAGGTTCCTTAGGTGTGGCAGCGAGTGTCAGAAAGAACTAGCTGGGCATAGAGTTGACTGGGCCTTGTTTCCCTTTCAGTTGAACATTAAGAATGTGAACGTCATGTCTCAGAAGTAAGTGCAGATGAATTCAATTGACAGGCAAACATTATAGAGCTGTGCAGTATGCAGTTGCAGAGGGGTGTGTGTGTGTGTGTGTGTGTGTGTGTGTGTGTGCGCGCGCGCGCGCGCGCGTGTGTGTGCGTGTGCGCGTGCGTGTGTGCGCGCGCGCGTGTGCCCTGCTCCCGTTTTTGGGTTGGGGCGGAGCGGGTTCGGCAGAATCATGATGGTCGAGCTAATCAGAGCAATGCAGATTGAGGTTGTGGAGTAACAGCTGATATTACACGCTTGTTGCAAGCAACAGCGAACCTCACAGGAGGCTGTTGCTCAAACAACATGTAAACATTGTAAGCATCTTCTGGATCACGACAAATGTAGATCCCCTCAGCATAAGTACTGATTGCATCATCGTAATGGTAGTTTGCTTCGTCACAAGCCACGCTACCATTTTCCAAAAACAGTTGCAAAATTTCATGCACTCCGTGTGCAGGGTCCAAGAAATCACCACTTTGAGACATCACCTCCAACTCCACCCTCCTATATACTTGCAGTTTGGTCAACATTATGACAGTAGCTGGCACAGACGGGAACGCGCACAGATGATACTGTCACTATGACATCGCCAGTTTCCAGTACAAAAATTGTACCAGAACATATAAATGCAGCCTCAAAATGGACATTGCCACCTTGCTCAAACAAAAGACGTACTGCCTGTCTTTAAAAATGCGGCAGGCCTTGTGACACTGCAATGCGTGCCAGCCTAAACGCTCCAGCCTAATGCTCTAAATCACGATGCACACCAAATTCTTTGCATGAACAGATTAAGTCCAGGTTGAATTCGATAGCGTCTTGGCCAGGCCAAGAAAAATACAAAACTATCCTTGTAGCAGCTCTGATCTGCCAATTCATTGCATACTTGCATTCTTTGCATTTTAGTCAAACCCCTCGCGTGTGGTCTATCTCCATATGCTCACTCCCTCCGTTCATGGTTGAATGGGGTTTCTTGGTCTGCAGTTGGTCTAGTTCGACCTCCGAAGGCCTCTTATGTAAAGCCACTTGCCTGTATACACTTACAAAAAACGTAAGGCGTTGTGGCCGACGAAGAGATCGGCGGGCAAAGCACGAAAACCAGGAATATGAGAGAAAACAGTGTAATTGAAACCCATGCGCACACATAAAAAGGATTAAGATCTTCTCTGAGGCCTCACCTCTCATGGGACTCCTCGAAAGTCTTCCCACTGAGCCTACACTGGCTTGTGTATGGGTCCAAACGGACCCTCTGCTGGCACGTTTGGTCACATATATGTGAAGCGCCACTGCTTACGCAGACATATAGGTTCCCAAGCTCATGTCTGAACTTGCAGAAACGCGTGCAAGTATGTGCTTCTCTGCATGACACTCTCACAAAAGTTCCAGACGGCCCCCCTTGGATCGCAAGACCTCCGTTGGTGGAAGAGCACACTTCCATATCACCTGTTGCTAAGACCATGGAGCGCGTCACAATAATGGATTCCCCAGAAAGATAGTCGAACCACCCATCAACTCGCCACTAACGAGCCCAGCACCGCCACTATGCTTCTAAAACTTGGAAAAAAATTCCCTACTTAGGACAGATCCACAGAATGAAGTCTTGGGACCTCCGAAGGGGTGAGCTTCGAGGGGAACATAACCGCAATCTTTCTTTGATCTGTCGGACATAGGAGGGCAAGAGAACCGAATAACCCGAGCACGTGACAATCGACATTGGTCACTGGACTAGCGTGGCGGGACAAAGGGCCTGAATTGCATCACTCATCATTAAGTAATCTTGGGTTTACAGTTCCTGGATTGATCGTAACCACTCACAAAGTTCGAGTAACGTTTGCCGGATACTATTTCAATGCCCCCTTGGCATTCTGACGCGCTTACCCCCACACCCCCCAAAGACTTCAATTCTCACTTTCACTTTTCTCTTAAAAGGAATCTCGTTCACTATCCGGTACATCGGCAGTACCCGGAGACAGTCGCCAAACATTAGAACATCAGTCTCCACTACTCTGAAACGATAAGGGTGGATGCTAAACAGAGTAGCGAAAGTACAGTGACATAGAAAGTACCGAGCAGAGTTGAAAGAGGAAAATATTGTCCAAACCATGCAAGGCCAAGGCAACTATGCTAAGGATGGTGGCAAAAGCCGAAGGGTGGGGGAGAGCCCTGGGGTGGGGGGGGGGGGGTTGGGGGGGATTGGGAGAGACAGGGGCAGGGAAGGAGGAGAGAGGGAGAAGAGGGGAGAAAGGGGGGTGATGGGGGGAGAGAGAGGGAGGGAGGGAGGGAGGGAGGGAGGGAGGGGAGAGAGAGAGAGAGAGAGAGAGAGAGAGAGAGAGAGAGAGAGAGAGAGAGAGAGAGAGAGAGAGAGAGAGAGAGAGAGAGAGAGAGAGAGAGAGGGGGGGGGGAGAGGGGGGGAGGAGAGAGAGAGAGAGAGAGAGAGAGAGAGAGAGAGAGAGAGAGAGAGAGAGAGAGAGAGAGAGAGAGAGAGAGAGAGGGGAGCGAGAGAGAGAGAGAAGGGGGGGGTGTGCAACCAGGGAAACCCACAATTATCGTGACTCCCAACCCCAAATAAACCATAAGAGGCCTCCCCTAGGGAGTTTAAATCAAACCTTAAGCAGAATAGCTAAGAAACGCTAGGAGGAGACCACTCGCCACTCTGCAGACTCGCAACGGTCTCTCTCTCTCTCTCTCTCTCTCTCTCTCTCTCTCTCTCTCTCTCTCTCTCTCTCTCTCTCTCTCTCTCTCTCTCTCTCTCCTCCCTCCCTCTTGTCGTAGAATGCACAAGTTAGAGAGAATTTCCAAGTTGTGAGAGAGAGAGAGACAAGGCCGGATGGCCGACAAGTTGGACGCTCTTTCCAATTACAAGTAACCCCCACCTCACGGAGCTTCCACTCCCTACTTGTGGTCTACTAAGCTTCCAAATTACCTGAGTGCGTGTCTTCCCGTGGCTTACGTCTCTATCCGTTCCTTCCCGTGGTTCGTGATCGTGTGTTCACGTTCCTCCAATGGTAGCGCACTAGTCCACCAAACCTCTACAATAGTATCTAGAAAATATCCTAGAATCCTACTATGAGAGTAACGTCCATAACTATCCAATGGAATTCGACGGCTAGGAAGCCAAGGCTAGACGCTAGGCACGTGCGTACTCGCGTTGCTCGTACGACATGTGCGCCACATGTGCGCCTAGGCTAGGGGGTAAGGGAAATGTCCAGAAATGCCGGGAAATCCCTACATTCCATCACATCATCCCCCCCTTAATTCCTGCATGTCCTCATGCAGCCACATACACACATACAGTAGACCACAATTATAAGGGAATGGTCGTCACCGAACGGCCCATCCACCAGCGCCGTTAGACCCTTGCCGAATGGGTTACATTAGGGTCCCCGCCTCCAAGTTATTCCCCTATCATCCCAAGCAATTGACTAAAGCGTCCATTTTTTTTTTGGTTTTTTTTTTAATTTATTTATTAGGTGTGCTTTATTTTAGTCCTAAGTACAATACTGTACGATACGATACGACACGGTACTATAATTACGATAAATTACGATAAATTACGGCGAACTACGACGAACGTTCGCCTTATTCCTTTCGAACTATCCAAGTCCGCCTTTATTGACACATCCCTATTTATTATTTATTAAAGCAATACAATGCTTGTGACACAACCGATAAACAATCCGAACAAGATAAATATGACACAGGTGTAGCTCAGTCCACAATGCTTTCCTAAAGTGGCTATCCATACAACACAGTTTCTTTATGATACATTGTCCATACTGTACACATACTGTACACATAAGGTACACATATAGTACATAGAAAGAAATCCATCCCAAGATGCCAAGTAGTCCATATCCAAGGGTTCCAAGTAGCCCATAGCCAAGGGTTCCAAGTAGCCCATAGCCAAGGGTTCCAAGTCACTTCTGTACTTCAAGCCCACGTCCCAAGTGCTAGTTAAGCAGACTGCGGTTGCGCGCCATGTGTACTTCAATTCCTATCCCTGAATGCAGAACCCCGAGTTCAATGCATCGAAGCGGTATGAGGCCTCATGCCACACATACCGAGGTAGGCAACCTACCCCGTCCCTTGTCCCAAAGTACACAAGATATACAGTCCCTACCATAGGTCCCGTCCCATGTATTCCCAGACACCAGGTGGGAACTCCACAAGTGGAATGAGGGGGACAACCGTCCGGAGGGGCCCGTTCAAGGGAAGGTGTCGCGCAGCGCCACCTGGTCCCAAATGGGCGGGGCGAGCCCCTGGAGTCTATGATAGGTATTAACCAGCCCGGGATGGGTCTCGAATGCCTCCTGAGATTCCCATGAGTCCTCTGTGGCCCCATGGCCTGCCCACTTTACAAGGTACTCGAGAAAGGGTGTGCCATCCTCAAAATGGTAGGAGAACCCATCCTTGTCGTGCAACAGCCGGTGATCGACTAGTGCATCCACTACCCACTCCAGGTGAGTGGTGCCATCCGCTTTGGTGATGACTTTTGGGGGGCAGTATCCACGCGACTGCGCCTCCTCACGTGTCCAGTATGGCTTCAAATAGCAGACATTTATGCGGGGGTGGATGTCCAGCCGGTCCGGAAGATCCAGTGTGACGAAGTTAACGTTGTCGGGCGTGACCGCCATGACCCTGAAGGGTCCCACGTGCCTGGGTTGCAGCTTGCTGAATCTGTTTGAAGTTAGCGTGGGGGCCGCACGGGTTGAAAGGAGGACATAGTCCCCTTCCTGGTAGATGGCCTCCCTCCTATGCCGGTTGGCATAGGCCGTCTGACGGTCTTGAGCTGCACGCAAACACTTCCTTGCAAGGGTGATTTTGTCTTGCATTTTTCTCATGAAGAGATCAGCCCTATCCACCTTAGTGCCCTCCATGTGTCCCACCGCAAACGGTATATTTGGATCTTGCCCATATGTTAACCTGAAGGGTGTGGAGTTTAGGGAAGTTTGCCAAGAGTTGTTGTAGGCAAATTCCGCCACTGAAAGGTAATCCTCCCACTCCCTTGGGTTATCCTTGACATAGTGTTTCAAAAAATCTTCCAAGATCCTATTCACCCGTTCCGTTTGACCATCTGACTGAGGATGATATGCCGTAGTTCGAGCCGGCTTGCACCCCGTCAGACTTAGAAGTGTGTTCATGAAATTATTCACAAACCGAGGATCTCGGTCCGAAACAATTTCTTCAGGGAAACCGTGATACTTCCATACTTTATCCCTCATCAGAACAGCAACTTCATAAGCATCTGCATTGGTAGTGGTAGGGGCAAAGTGGGCACATTTGCTCAACCTGTCAACCACTACCCATATTGCGTTATGCCCGTGTTTGCTTTTAGGCAGTCCCGTGATGAAATCCATTGAGATGCTTTGCCATTTCCTTGTGGGGATTTGTAAAGGGTGTAAGAGTCCTGCGGGTAACTGGTTTGAGGCCTTCACCCGCTGGCATGAATCACAATACTTCACATACTCCCGCACATCCTCCGCCATTCCCGGCCACCACCAGTCCCGCTTCACTAGATCATACATCTTCGCAAAGCCTGGATGACCAACAGAAGGAGGTTCATGCAAAGCTTTCAATATGTCCTGCCGCAGATTCCTAGCAACTGGACCTTCCTTATCCCGGACTTCATAAAATGCAGGCACATATTTTCTTCCCTCCCTTCCAAATTCCCAAACCCCGTCCGTAAAGTGAACTTTTCTCCTATTTGCCCTTGTTCCCAACCACGAATCATGTGCGTAAGCACCCTTCAACAATTCCAAGAAGGTGTCACACCCGTCAGACCCGAGGGTGATGGAGCCCGAGCGGGCCCTCCCGTCCCCATCCATCGAGGTTGCATTGGTCCCCTTCCCGGGGTTGGGCTCCGTGGAGACGTTGCGCTGCTGTTGTCCCTGGAGCTGTCCCTGGAGGACTGGGTTCCTGGACAACGCATCCGCAACGTTAGTCTTTCCAGGCTCCCAAACCCAAAGAATGTTGAACTCCTGCAACTTCTCAGCCCACCGTGCCCTCCGAGGGCTTAAACCACCTGTTGCTGAAGAAAAGTGTTACACTTATGGTCTGTGGTGACAGTGACTTGTTTCCCTAGGACATAACATCTCCATTCCGTCAAGGCATACACTACAGCAAGTAACTCCCTCTCAGTTGCAGAATAGTTCCTTTCTGCACTATTGAGCTTCTTACTGTAATAAGCAATGACTCGACCTTCCTGCAATAGTACAGCGCCAACCCCAAAATCACTCGCATCACAAATTACCTGGAAGGGTTTACGAAGGTCTGGCAGTGATAGTATGGGTGCCTGTATTAATGCATCCTTGAGAGCCGCAAGGGCCTCATCTTGCTCCTTTCCCCAAGTCCAAGAACTTTTGCTACTGGACAGTTTAGTCAAAGGTGCAGCAAGTGAGCTGAACCCCTGAATAAATTTTCGAAAATAATTTGCAAGCCCCAAAATCTACGCACGTCGGTGACGTTTTGGGGTGTGGGCCAATCCTTGACTACCTCCACCTTTTGGGGGTCCACTTTCAGTCCATCCTTGCCAATGATATGCCCGAGGTATTTGAGTTCTGAGCATAAGAATTCACATTTGGCAAGTTTTGCAAACAATTCCTTTTCCCGAAGGCGTTGGAACACCTTCCGAAGATGAGCATAATGCTCCTCTTCATCCCGACTGAAAATTAGAACATCGTCAAGGTACACTACCACAAACCCTTCCCTTATGAAATCATGAAAGATTTCATTCATTAGGCGTTGAAAGGTAGCGGGGGCGTTGGTGAGTCCAAAAGGAAGCACTAAGAACTCATACAGCCCAAAGGGTGTACGAAACGCTGTTTTAGGAATGTCTTCTCCTTTAGCCTTACTTGATGATAACCACTGAGGAGGTCCAGACTTGAGAAAATCTTAGCACCTTTAAGTTTATCAGCAAGTCGTCTATGCGAGGGAGAGGGTACTATCATGAATGGTGATTTTATTTAATGCCCTGTAGTCTATAACCATTCGGTATGTGCCTCCTTCTTCCTCACAAACAAGACCGGTGAAGCATATGGTGAACATGAGGGGCGTATGTGTCCCTTAGAAAGTAGTTCATCCACAGTTCGCTCACATTCCTCAGTTTCTTCCACGGACACGTAGCAGGACGGTTTGGAGGAGTTATTCCTTCCTGCACATTAT
>KV908634.1:19107-64107 GCA_002005505.1 Botryococcus braunii
TCTCTCTCTCTCTCTCTCTCTCTCTCTCTCCTCTCCTCTCCTCTCCCCCCTCCCTCCCCCCCCTCCCCCCTCCCTCCCTCCCTCCCTCCCCCCCCCCCCCCCCCCCCTCTCTCTCTCTCTCTCTCTCTCTCTCTCTCCTCCCCCCCCCTCTCCCTCTCCCTCTCTCTCTCTCTCTTTCCCTCTCAATATCACCTTCAGTATTTGTCCCCTAGATTCCGCGTCCCTGCATGATGGAACTTTGGTATGCGGTTAGAATAGTCTTCACTCTTAATTTTAAATAGTGACATGACACTCCCGCCGGGCAGTCACGTGAGCACGGGATGTTGGGATCCCTCCCGGTACGAGGACTGCAGTTAGCTCAGTGGATTAACAAATGGTCTCCCCAAATCTAAGGACACTGAACCGCCGACGTCAACCCGGCAACAGAAAAATGGCCGTCTACAGGCATGGGGGGAGCTACCGAAGCCCATAGTAGGGACAATAGCCCAGCAAAACGACCACACACACACACACACACACACACACACACACACACACACACACACCACACACACACACACACACACACACACACACACACACACACACACACACACACCCACACACACACACACACACACTCACACACTCACTCACTCACTCTCTCTCTCTCTCTCTCTCTCTCTCTCTCTCTCTCTCTCTCTCTCTCTCTCTCTCTCTCTCTCTCTCTCTCTCTCTCTCTCTCACACACACACACACACACACACACACACACACACACACACACACACACACACACACACACACACACACACACACACACACACACACAATCACTCTCACTCACGCACTCACTCACACTCTTACACCCCCATCTGCCCCCCCCCTCGTTGCCTATCTCTCTCTCACCCCATTTCCCTCTCCCCCTCACTCTCACCTCCACCCCTTTCCCCCCTCGCCCTCCTCATTCTCTCCCCTCTCTCGCTCACTGCCCCCTCCCTTTCACCTCTCTCTCCCTCTCCTCTCTACCTTCCACCTCTCTTTTCTCCCTTTCCCCCCTCTCTATTTCTCATTCTATGTGTTGAGTTGTGAACATACATTATAGAATGCCTTGTGCTTTAGGTGATCTTCAAATGTACATTATTAGGATACGGGTCCACTATCCACATAAGGTACCTCAAGACACGTTCGGATGAGGTCTATTTCGAACATAAGGTACAATCTGATTTAGATTACGCGTTAGCGTGAAAGGACTATTAAAGCTGCGATCACCGCATAGTCGAGCAACTGGTTTGGAAAGATACTGGGCACATAAGGATGCCAGTCTTGTTCATACAGTTGCATGTGTCTAAAAGAGCAGACAGTCGTCAAGGACTGTAGCTGGAGAGGCACGAACTTACGACCTGTCTGCTTGCTTACAGGTGCGGTGACGCAGGATGTGTATTGGTAATGTGTTCATGTTTGATTGCTTGTTTGTAAGTGAACCATCTTAGTGGACAATCAAGTCTCCCAAACAGCTAAGGGACGGAGTCTTGATTGAGTATAGGAAGGTACTTGCTTTCAGCCGTCAGGAGCTTATCCGTGTGTAGATGCTCATTGACAGATCAACGTGTAACGGAACTGGTTTGGAAAGATACTGGGCACATAAGGATGCCAGTCTTGTTCATACAGTTGCATGTGTCTAAAAGAGCAGACAGTCGTCAAGGACTGTAGCTGGAGAGGCACGAACTTACGACCTGTCTGCTTGCTTACAGGATACGCCACTGCCCATAACCTTTTACAGGTTATGGGCCCACGCCCTTCCAGCTGAGCCAAGGGCAGACAGGAGTGCATGGCATCATCGGATGCATCTGTACTGGGTTTTTCCACGGACTCGCCTGACGGCAAGAAGAAGTAAAAAAGGAACAACTGGATATTCACTCAGAAGGCCTACCGACAGAGTCTTCAATGTCTTGGGAAGTTTTTTTTTTCCGTGAAGTGACCTGAGATTATCACCCGTCGTCGTTGTCGTGAGACCGTCAGTAGGTCCGGGTGGTCAAGCAATTGAATTGCTGAAGAATATTTTGCATATCTTGCATATTAAGGGTACATGCTAGACCTCGAAAGGGTGGAGTACTTGAAAGTGCTGTGGTGCACGCCGGAAGGGTATACTTAAACCAGCTGGGTCAGGCTGAACGCTGTGAGAGCAAGTGAAGTGTATGACCAGACCTCAAACTCGTTCCCAAATCAAGGTTTCTGAAAGTAATCCCAGCAGTACAGAGACTATGGCAACACCAGCAGGAGGCAGCACGGCCTCCTCAGGAGCTGGACAGTCAGGACAGACCACTGGAGGCACTGCAGCCAGCTCGTATGCATACACGATGAACTCCTCCAATCCCAAGATGTCTACACAGCTGAAGGCTGATCGCACTAATTTCAGTGCCTGGCGTGAAGAGCTGGAGTCTTGCGCAATGCAAAAAGGAGCAATGGGAGCGTTGGAGACAGCTATGCCTAAGACCGCAGAGAACGCAGCAGTAAAACATTTCATTTTGCAGTCTGTCCCGTCCATGTGGCACGACGAAGTCAAACAGCGGGGGAGCGCTTTTGACTTCATTCAGTGGATGGCAGACCGCTGCACTGGAGGGAAGGACAGGGAAATCAACGAGAAGTGGATCAAGGGGCTCAAACAAGGCATGGTAAAGGGAGAGACAGTGCAAGAATGGTGCCACCGAGTCATCAGTATTGCCGCCTCCCTGGAGGCCAATAACCATCAGCTGAGCGACCGCCAGATCTGCAGGTATATGTATAAGGGACTACCTGCAGTCTTGCAGAACGACGCTTGGGCAATTACCTCCGCCAAGTCAGACCCCTACAACATGCTGGAGACGATCCTCACTGCCATTGAGAACTTGGAGTACCAGGATATCCCGCTGGCAGAGTCAGTGCAAGTCACAGCATCAGCTGCAGCAGTTATGGCAGCAGCAGCAGCAGCCGTGCCAGCTCAGGGTGGAATCCCTGGGCCTCCCCAAGGCGCTGGAGCTGCACCGGGCGCTGGAGCAGCACCAGGAGTGGGAGCTGGAGCACCTGCTGATGGTCAGGCCCCCTATGGCCCTTCTGCTCACAACGCTGGACGTCGCAGGAGGCCAAAGGAGGAACTGGCGTGTCGCTTCTGCAACGGCACGGGACATTTCTGGAGGGATTGCCTGGAACTGAAGAGGCTGCAAGCTCTACGTGGCACAATGCAAGCTGCAAGTGCGGGCCCAGCTACGTGGTGGGACACTGGAGCTCCTCAGCAACAAGCCAGCTGGTGGGATGCTGGCCAGTCCAGAGGAGGCCCTCCCGTGTCAACCTCACATCCTCCTGGATCTGTGTCCACTATCTTCCCCTTCTTCCCAGGCTGGCATCTCCCACCACCACCTCCTCCAGGTGCTGGGCACTAAAATGGAGACCTCAGCTCCATCCACGCCTCAGCAAAATGGACTTGCTGAGCGCATGAATCGGACTCTGAAGGAGCGCACAAGGACCCTGTTGGTGCACGCTGCAGCAGACCCTTCCTTGTGGAAGGAGGCACTGGAGTCTGCCACCCTGCTGTACAACGTGGGCCCCACCACAGGCAGGCCTCTGACCCCTACTGAGATGTTCTATGGGGTAAAGCCTGATGTTGCTTCCTTGCGCACATGGGGCTGTGTGGCACATGTTCACATTCCCCCAGGTCAGCGGTCTGTATTTGGACCAAAGACCATTCCAGGCATGTTCACTGGGTATTGCCCACAGTCCAAGGCCTATAGAGTGTACGTAGGCAATGGTGTATGGAAAGAGAGCAGGGATGTTACATTCCTTGAGCATTTGAGAGGAGGGGAGAGAGTGGGTATGTCTAAGGTGCAACCTGGATCCTCTCAATGGCTCTCAGGAGCGTCCTTGCAGGGCAGGGGAGGCAATTCCAATGTCCCCAGCTCACCAACAGCCATTCCAGTGAATTTTTGGGAAGCAGAGGATGACCCAGTGGTGGAGTGCAAGCCCACTGGATCTCCTGCTACCACTGCCAGCTCTCCAGAGGATCACAGCAGGCTGAGGAGCTCAGTCGGACCTGTGGCTGGAGCCCCCAGCAGCCAGGATGGTTCCCCTGCCACTTCAGAGACCTCACAGCAGTCATGGTCAGTGCTGGGCCATCTTCAAAAGTTAGCTCGGGGGGGTGCTGAAGCGCACTCGCAGCTGGACAAACTGCAGAAGATGCAGGAGGGGGTCAGGTTCCAGGGGAAGTCTCAACATAGACTTCCCCCAGGAACCACCCTCACAAGGGATCAGCGTTATGAACAGCGCCAGGCTAGGAGGGACTCAGTAGGGGTCCCCATGCATGACCCTGGCTCAGGCCAGGTACTTGTGAGTGAGCCACCCTCGGTAGGTCTCCCTGATTTGCAGAGGCAGGTTGAGACAGGGGAGGCTATGCTTGGAGAAGATGTTAGCGAGAAGAGTAGTGGGCTAGAAGTGCCAGCAGCAGGGGAAGCACGTAGCCAAGTTGAGCTGGGAACCAGTCATGCTTATGGGGTGCAGCCTGACACAGTAGGCGCAGCTCAGGAAAGTCAGAGTAGTGTACCTAGGTGTGAGTCCAGGAGAGAGAGAGAGCTGCTGCTTCCACCTGCATTGAGAAAAGTGAGAGATTGTAATGGTGGAGCGCATGAGTCTGGCAGTTCAAGAGAGAGAGTTGGGGAGGGCTCTGGCAGTTCTGGCTGTACTGCAGGATCTCAACATAAGGTACAAAATGTACTTATTCTGGGAACCAGGATCAGAGGAATATAAAAGACAACAGTCCCAGGAGTGCTGACAGTACTGCAGAGTCTCAGCATAAGGTACAAAATGTACCTTATGTCAAGCTGGGAAAGGTTCACGTGCCATCTAACCTGAGGGAAGCCCAATGCTCCCCTCAGTGGGATTTTTGGCAACAAGCAATGAGGGAAGAGATGGATTCCCTTGATACCCATGAGGTTCTAGAGTATGTGGACAGACCACATGGACAAAAAGTTATTCCTGTCCATTGGATATTCTCCACTAAAATTGATGCACATGGGAATGTTACTCGCTTTAAAGCGAGGTTAGTTGCCCAAGGGTGTAGACAGATCCCTGGGATAGATGTTGGGGAGGTATTTGGACCCACCAGCAGCTATGGGGCAAGGAGGGCTGTGCTGGCAGTGGCTGCCACACAGAATCTTGAGATCCACCAAGTGGATATCAAGACGGCTTTTCTCAATGGAGAGTTGGAGGAAGAGGTCTATGTGACCCAACCACCAGGATTTGAGAATGGCAACACGAGGGTTGTGTGCAAGCTCAGGAAGGCACTATACGGTCTAAAACAAGCCCCACGGGCTTGGCACAAGACCTTGACCGACAAGTTGAGCGTGATGGGGTATAGTGTGTGTAAGAGTGATGCGGGTGTATACATCAGGAGGGCCCCTGATGGCAACCTGTCCTTTATTCTTGTTTATGTTGATGATCTTCTCATAGTTGCCAGATTGGTTGCAGAGATTGAGTGGGGGAAAGAGTTGTTGAAGAAGGACTTCACCATCCATGATTTGGGAGAGGTGAATGATTTCCTGGGGTGTCAGGTCCTACGCAATAGAGTTCAGAGCACTATTTCCATGAGTTGCACTCCCAAGATTGATGCTCTTGTGGAAAAGTTTGGAGTTGCTGATGATGGGCGTGTGGTTGATACCCCCATGTCCAAGGACTTCGTGGCTAGCAGCAGACCCGAGGCCTCAGATGGTTTGTCACATGGGGCAGGTACCCCACTGCCACCTGGTCATCGGTACTGTGAGTTGATTGGATCGTTGCTATATATTGCCAATACGACCCGGCCTGACATTTCTCAGGCGGTTGGAGTGTTGTCAAGGTATAGAATGACACCCACTACCTCACACTGGAATGAGGCCATTCGAGTGCTGAAGTACTTGAGAGATACGAGAGAATTAGCTCTTACTCTGGGTGGAAAGGGGCCTGAGCTAGAAGGCTATGTTGATGCCGACTATGCTGGGGACCTGGACCACAGGTATTCCACCACTGGCTATGTTCTATCAGTCTATGGTAGTGCCGTGGTTTGGGGAAGCAAGAAGCAGAGCTCAGTTGCTACCTCAACTGTGCAAGCCGAGTTTATGGCAGCCGGCCATATTGTGAAGGAAGCCAACTGGCTTAGGGGCTTCTTGGAAGAGATTGGAGCTGCACCTTGGAGAGTCAAAATTTTCTGTGACAACCAAGGATGCATTTCCAATTTACGGAACCCCCTTTATTCCAAATTCACAAAGCATGTTGCAGTAAGCTTCCACTATGCTAGGGAAGCTATGGCACTTGGGCAGGTAGATATCCTCTATGTAGAATCTGCTCGAAATGTGGCTGACATTATGACCAAGCCACTTGCTAAGCCCGTGTTTGTTGGTCATCGTGATTCACTAGGTTTGAGAAGATACACATAAAGCATGCAGGCAAGGGGAAGTGTTGAGTTGTGAACATACATTATAGAATGCCTTGTGCTTTAGGTGATCTTCAAATGTACATTATTAGGATACGGGTCCACTATCCACATAAGGTACCTCAAGACACGTTCGGATGAGGTCTATTTCGAACATAAGGTACAATCTGATTTAGATTACGCGTTAGCGTGAAAGGACTATTAAAGCTGCGATCACCGCATAGTCGAGCAACTGGTTTGGAAAGATACTGGGCACATAAGGATGCCAGTCTTGTTCATACAGTTGCATGTGTCTAAAAGAGCAGACAGTCGTCAAGGACTGTAGCTGGAGAGGCACGAACTTACGACCTGTCTGCTTGCTTACAGGTGCGGTGACGCAGGATGTGTATTGGTAATGTGTTCATGTTTGATTGCTTGTTTGTAAGTGAACCATCTTAGTGGACAATCAAGTCTCCCAAACAGCTAAGGGACGGAGTCTTGATTGAGTATAGGAAGGTACTTGCTTTCAGCCGTCAGGAGCTTATCCGTGTGTAGATGCTCATTGACAGATCAACGTGTAACGGAACTGGTTTGGAAAGATACTGGGCACATAAGGATGCCAGTCTTGTTCATACAGTTGCATGTGTCTAAAAGAGCAGACAGTCGTCAAGGACTGTAGCTGGAGAGGCACGAACTTACGACCTGTCTGCTTGCTTACAGGATACGCCACTGCCCATAACCTTTTACACTATGTCTCCTTTCCGTCTCTCACACATTTTCTCTCACTCCATCTCCCCCTACTCTCTTTCGCCCGTTCTCTCCCCCTCTTTTTCTCTCTCTCGCTCCCTCGGGGGGGAGATCTCTTTCTCTCCCTCTCTGTAACGGCAGGAAGCTGCCAGGTCCTGAAATGTGTAGGATTTTGGGCAGGAAGCTGCCGGGTCCTGAAATGAAGGTTCTGGAAAGTGGCACGCGTCTTGGCGTCGAAGGAAGTCCCGGTGCTGACCGGCTTGTAACAGATTCCGCTGAATGCTCTAACCTGACTGGTGTCTCGTCTCTCTCTCTCTTCCTTTGCCACTATAAGGTGGTATCGGCGAGTAAAGCAAGGTTTTGCTAATCTACCTGTTGGGTATAATGTCGGCAGCTACTTTCACCACGTTGGTTACGTCGTATTGTGAGAAGTTGGGGGCGGCCAGCGATGTTGCCGAGCTTGATGCACTAGATCTCACGCTTGATAGTGACTACCCAAGGTTTCGTAAGAAGGATTTTGATGAACTGATGGCGAAGTGTAAGGTCGAGGTGGCGCGCGATAACAACGATGTCGGCGATCATACGGATCTGATCAGTAGTTCGATTGCCCAGTTTTATGTCGCTACTGTTAAATTTCTAAAGATAGGTGCTCTTGCTGCTTTTCGTCCTGTCTGGGCTACAAGTTATGCGCGAAAGGTTTTTATGACGGAGGTTGCTCGTGATCCTGCGGTGTCGCACAAGCTTCTGTAGCATTTCCTAGGGTATAATGCTCTAGTAGGGTCCTTGGCATAGTGCATGACTTGCCTTGTGATCTAGTTCGCAGTACAACCTCGCTCAGGTACTTCGCTCGGTTGCCCGATCACGCGTCTGTGGCAGTACGATATAATTCAATCCACCCTGGGTTTAAGAGTACGCTTGCGAATCAATCATGTAACACTCTTTTGTTGCACACCACGAACATCTCACTGTCTCCTTCTAAACCTCTTCCGCTAAGCTATAGTCTACAGTGGTATCGGCGACAAGGATTAGTTCCTTGTCGTTCGTTCGTGGTGCGTTTCTTTCGTGATTGTGATGTCTCGGCATCCTTGTTCGAGTTCGAGGGTCCGTGCACCGAGTCCTGGCATCGCAGAGCCAGATCCATCCATAGATCTTCTTGCTTATGTATATGTAGATCGTTCATGGGTAGATCTTCGTTGTATGCTTAGGCGTGTGGTAGATATCGGTGCCCTGCTCGAAGGAGCCGTTGCATTAGGATCTAGTGTTCCGTCGCATTCCCCTCCAGTTGATACCGCTCAGAGCATTTCAAAGGGACTTGAGATGTTAATTCAGTGCTCTCTCGCGCAACCTGCATCTGTGGTCGTGCCGCAGCCCATACCAACGGCGATTCCGGCATCGGCTACAGCCTCGTCAGGTTCAGGGAAGCCCTCGCTCAAGTTGCCATACCCATATGTATTCGAGGGAGATCCAATGAAGTTGGATCCATGGCTTATGCAGACTGAAATGTGTTTGGGGACCTACGATGTAGGCTTGGCATCCGCTCGGTGGAGGTGGCTACGACGTTCTAGCGTTGGATTGGTGGACTGGGCAGTTTAAGTTAATTGCTTCAGGGAGTCTTGCTGCTTATGGGACGTGGGAATCGTTTGTGACTGCACTTACTGCTGCTTTTAGGCCTGTAGAGCTGCATAAGAGGCATTTAGAGCAGTTGCTGAGTCTCTCACAGGGAAAGACTGACATGCGAAGCTATATTGCAACATTTAATGCATTGAGGTCAAAGGTTCCAAAGGCATTTGCAGAAGAGACTTTGTGTCACTTATTTTTGGCTGGCTGCAGGGCTGATCTTCAGAAAAGCATCTCCCTACAGTATCCCCAGACCTTGGAAGACTACTTCAAGCATGCTGTGACAATATCAGACCTCCCAGGACCGTCTAAGCCTGTGAACCCTGCTCCAAAGTACTCCCCTGACTCCAAGTCACCAGGCCCGACAACAACTTCTGCGCAGCCCTGCGCACATTGTGGCAAGGCAGGACACGCAGCAGAGCGTTGCTGGAAATTGCATCCAGAGCTCAGACAACCCAAGCGCAAGTCAAGTACTACTTGATTTGTTGGTCTTCTTTGGTAAAACAGCAGTGTGAGTCCTGTTTATGATGCCAGCCAACTGTTCAGAGCCCCAGTATGGTATTCCTGTTTTGTATGAGCTTGGTCATCTGCAGAATTATTTCCACAGTTGTTACCATAATTTCATGACCCATATTGTAGGTGGGCATGGTCTGTGTAGAGAGTTTCAGACATCCCCCTCTGCCAGTGACCTGATCAGTCCTGAGAGCATGTTTAAGAGAGATGCAGCTCCTCACCTTATTGATAGTGATGCTCATGTTGTTTTGTTTGTTGATAGTAGTGATAGAGAGGATTCTGTCAGCCAGCTTGTGTCACAGTTGTTGCCAGGAACAAGATTGACTGTGCTCTCTTGTCAAAGCCATTGTGAGCAGGTGCTGGAAGGGACTACTTCACAGCAGTCACATGAATTACTACTCTCGGCTTCTGTTTTGGCTGCATTGGGTTTATCTTCCACCACTATGTGCACACCCCATTGCAATTCCCATACAGGCTTGCCCTTGTTAGTTGTTTGGTACAGTCTGGCTGTCTCGGTGAGAAGAAGAAGCCACTGCCTGCAACCTGTTTTGACTCTTTTGTTCAGCTTGACAGTAGACACATTGTGGATGGTCTTGATCTTTCTGGTACTTGTATTGAGTTTGAGGGAACTCTTGCTGGTAGGACTGTCAGGATTTTGTTAGACAGTGGAGCTTCTGCAAATTTTATTGATGATAAACTTGTGCATGAGCTTGCCCTTCCCACTGAATCTATGAGTTCACATGTTACTGTGAGAGTAGCTGATGACAGAACATCTATGGTAGGACATAGTGTGTCAACTGACCTGACTGTTGGGACATTGGGTTTTAGAGTCACCTGCCTCCCTACTGAGTTGACTTATTATGATCTTGTCTTGGGCAAACCTTGGCTTACTGCTTTTAACCCAGTTGTAAATTGGAAATTGAATGCTGTGTCCTTGGTTCATGCTGATCAAACACATGTACTTTTGGGGTGTCAGAGGTCAGGCATGCCAGAATATGTGATTTCTTCTATGGAAGTAGAAGAGATGGTGAAGTTGGGTGAATCAATCTATGTTGTTCAATTAAATGCAGTGACTGACAGTCCAGATACCGATGCATATAATGTGCCAGAGTTGGAGGAGCTTTTGCAGGAGTTTCAAGATGTTTTATCTGGACTTCCTGAAGGCCTACCCCCTACTCGTGCTGGAGACCACCATATCAGATTGGAGCCGGAGGCAACTCCTCCAGTCTCTCGTATTTACCCACTGTCCGGAGCTCAGCTGGCTGAACTTCGTGCGCAGTTACAAGAGCTCCTGGAGCGAGGCTTCATCCGCCCATCAACATCCCCTTTTGGTGCACCTATCTTATTTGTCCCAAAGAAAGATGGTGGCTGGCGTTTGTGCATTGACTATAGAGCCTTGAATAGGATTACTGTTAGGAACCAGCACCCATTGCCTAGAATTGATGAGATGTTTGAACAACTTCATGGCAGTTGTATCTTTTCTAAACTTGATCTGGCTTCTGGGTATCATCAGATACGTATGCATGAAGACAGTATAGAAAAGACTGCATTTAAAACTCGTTATGGTCATTATGAATTTACTGTGATGCCTTTTGGGTTGACTAATGCTCCTGCCACCTTTCAGGCTGTAATGAACTCTGTCTTGGCTCCCTTTCTTGACAGATTTGTGCTAGTGTACCTAGACGATATCCTCATTTATTCTAAATCTGTTGCAGAGCATATGGAGCATCTAAGAACTGTCTTGTCAGTGTTACGGGAACATAAATTTTATTGTAAAAGGTCTAAGTGTGAATTTGCTGCCAAGCAGGTGGAATACCTTGGGCACCTGTTGACACCGGATGGGATCAAGGTGGATCCTAGGAAGGTTGCTGCCATTCAGGATTGGCCCACTCCTTGTAATGTGTCACAGTTGAGAGGGTTCCTTGGGTTGACACAATATTATGACACTTTTATTGACCATTTTGCAGATGTTGCTTATCCTATGACTGAGTTGCTTAAGAAGGATATGCCTTGGACCTGGGAGGGACCCCAGAGGGAAGCCTTTGTTGCACTGAAAGATCTTGTTTCTACTCCTCCTTGCCTGTTGATGCCTGATTTAGACAAACAAACCTTTTGTTGTACATGTAGACGCCTCAGGATTTGCTGTTGGAGCTGTACTACAGCAGGATCAAGGGAAGGGACTGCAGCCCGTGGCCTTCGAATCCAGGAAATTCCAACCCCCTGAAAGGAAGTTAGCACCCTATGATAGAGAATTGCTTGCCCTGGTACATGCATTACTGAAGTGGAAGCATTTGTTGCTAGGGGCTAAGTTTACTGTGCACACTGACCAGCAAGCACTTAAGTATTTACTTACTGCTCCTGTTAGGACTAGTAGACAAGAACGTTGGCTTACTGAGATCATGAGGTTCATGCCTGACATCAAATATGTTAAAGGGACTGACAACGTTGTTGCAGATGCTTTATCAAGGCGTGTTGATTTAGCAGTAATGCATGTCTCCTCTGTTTCTGTCTCGTCCCTCCTACCAGAAATTGCTTTGCTGTGTACTAATGACCCCACAGTTACTAAACTGGTGGAAGAGGGTGTTTTGGTGATGAGAGACACTATACCTTATTCTGTGCAGTCAGGTCGAGTATTTGTCACTGATGCAATGAGAGAGAAGGTATTGAGAGAGTGTCATTCCACCCCCTTTTCTGGACATCTTGGGATTAACAAGATGCATGACTTAGTTTGCAGGAACTTTTGGTGGCCACGGCTCAACTCGTCAGTCAGGGACTTTTGCAGGTCTTGTGACACCTGCCAGCGCACTAAAGGGACGGGAACTGTACCTTATGGACTGCTCCAGCCACTACCTATTCCGGATGGACCTTGGCAGAGCGTTTCCCTGGACTTAGTGACTGATTTACCTGTCTGTTGTGGGTTTGATTCTATTGTGGTATTTGTTGATAGGTTTTCTAAGTTGTGTGTATTGGCTGCATGCAATAAAACTATCACTGCACCCCAGCTTGCACAACTATTTATTGACAGGGTCTTTGTGAGATTTGGAATGCCTACCTCAATTGTGAGTGATAGAGATCCTAGGTTCACTAGCCATTTTTGGCAGGCCTTTATGAATATATTAGACTGCCTTAAAGAGTGCCAAATCTAACCTTGCCTCTGCACAGCAACGGCAGAAGACTTACGCGGATAAGAAGAGACGGGACCATCCTTTTAAGGTGGGGGACCAGGTCTTGCTGGCTGCGAGGAAGAACTAGCTTGAACCTGGGCTCTCGTCCAAGTTATCAGCTAAGTATTTTGGGCCCTTTGTGATTGCTGCAGCAGTTGGTTCTCGAGCTTTTAGGCTTGTGTTGCCTGAGACTGTTAACATTCATCCTGTATTTCATGTTTCCCAGTTGAAGCCATATGTATCTTCATCGGTACCAGTGACCGTTACTTCACCACCTCCTTTGTATGCAGACAGGCGTGGCGGCGTGTACGAAGTGGAGGCCATCAGAGCTAAGAAGAGAGTTGGAAAGTCTTGGCGCTACTTAGTCAAATGGAAAGGCTACGATGAGACTGAGAATACTTGGGAGCCTCTTGCCCATGTTCGCCATCTGGCTGATGACGTGGCAGCTGCCCCTGTCTTCTCCTAAGTCCCACTTGCGGGCATCCCTTGATTAAGCCATTTGCGGCTTGAGCCTTTTCCAGCCACTTGCGGCTGATGACCCTTGGAGCTTCAATGCCAGCCAGCTTGGGTTTGGGAGGGAGGGAGGGTGGAAGGGTCTGGGAGGGGGATTCGTGATTGGGGATTTGCATGCATGTCTCTTGGTTATATGTTTTGCATGGGTTATGTTTCCTTGACCCACGGCTCCACTTTGTGATGCACTTGCTGTTGCAGTGTAGCTGCAAATTGTAGTTCCGTGCTTGAATAACTTGCTTTGGTATCTTACCCATGAGATACAACATGTGGCAGTTAGTGTGTCTAGCTTGCTGCTCTAGACAATATGCCTTATGCCCGTTGTTGGAAAGCCACCTCAAGCGAAGGTTGCACTGCGTAGCAGGGTAACTGGACCTAAGGTTTGGACAAGTGCTAGTCTAATGACTCAACCTTATTGTTTCATCACTGGTGTGAGTGCTGTCTAGGGAGTTCGTCCCCTAAGTTAGAGGATCCGCCTTGCAGACGATAGTCCTTAGAATGTTAAGGTATTCGAGCATTGAGCAGATGAGTCCCTCGTCTGTGTCGTGCTAAACTTGCTTGTGGATTTCATCCTCTGACTTGCGTTATGTAGTAACTATAGGAGGTGTGATTGTCTATAGTTACAGTAAGCAGGGTTCGTGATACCCCTGTCTTACGTTTGTGGCCCCATTTGCCATAAACATCATCTCATAGCTTATGCCAAGGGGGAGGGCATGTAGCATTTCCTAGGGTATAATGCTCTAGTAGGGTCCTTGGCATAGTGCATGACTTGCCTTGTGATCTAGTTCGCAGTACAACCTCGCTCAGGTACTTCGCTCGGTTGCCCGATCACGCGTCTGTGGCAGTACGATATAATTCAATCCACCCTGGGTTTAAGAGTACGCTTGCGAATCAATCATGTAACACTCTTTTGTTGCACACCACGAACATCTCACTGTCTCCTTCTAAACCTCTTCCGCTAAGCTATAGTCTACAGCTTCCGTCTAATGCGTTAGGAAAGCCGCCGGTGTTCACGGGAAATAACACTAGGCACTGGGTTGCTATTGTTAAGAATTATGTTGAGGCACAGGGAATCAACGATGACCAGCAAAAGCTTCGCGTTGGCGTCTCATTTCTCTCTACAAGCATTCAGGGTCACTGGTCCTCGTATGTCGTAACCCATCCTTCCCCTACTTTCGAAGATTTTCAGCAATTCCTGTTTGATTTTTATGACAAGAATGTAGGGGTGACGGAGGCCCGCCGCCACTGGCAGGGGGTTCGTCAAGGTTCGAAGTCTGTTCAGGAGTATGCCTTGGCGTTTAACTCCGCTCTTGCCGACCTGAATTCCATGCCTGGTGGGGAGGTCACGGAGAATGAGAAGGTTACGAATTTTCTGAATGGGTTGCGTGCATCGCTGCATTCTCAGTGTCGAATTAACCACAAAACTGGTTGTGCTTTTGATTCGTATATGGAGCTCTACCACATAGCTCATGGGCTCGATGATACTGTCGCTGAAGGGTTTCGTTCGCGCGGTTCCGATATGTTTCCTTCGAATCACCATGCTTATCGTGGGTTTGGTCGTTTCGATCGTGGGTTTGGTCGTCCGCGCGGTGTGTTTAAGGGTCGTGGGTTTCGTGCTCGTGGTCGCGGTTTTGATCGCGGTGATCGCTCGCATCATCGCCATGTCCCCGGTTTTCATCATGGGTCTTTTCCATCCCAGTCCATGCCGCTCACTTGTTATGGGTGTGGCCTCCCTGGCCACAAACAGTCCGAGTGCCCTATGACTCCCGGGTTCTCGCAAGGATCTGCGCAGGTACCCCAAGCCCCAGCACATCACGCCGGTCCCCCAAATTCTGGTCGCGGCAATGCACCGAGTGGGCGTGGATCATCTCGTGGGCGTGGACGCTTTGGCTGGTATGAAGACTTATCTTTCTCAAAACTTGTGGCTGCTCATGTTTGTTTGGAATGGGGACCTGGAATTGAAATCCTTGTTTGTGAAGATACCCCCAAAGTGAACCTGCAAGATGGTCATGTGTATGCGTTCGTGCTTAAGCCCGAAAAAGCCCATGAAGTGCTCTCCGAGTATAATGCCCTGAAGAAGAATGCCCGTCAGATTGGCGCTTATTTTGTTTTGCCCAAACGAGTTGCTAACGCAGTAAGTGTTGCTCCCCTTTTAAAAAGTAAAGAGAGAATTATGGAGGGGAGGCGCAACGAAAGTGTAGCTTTGAAAAGTGCGCATGGGGAAGAGAGAATTGTGGCCCCATGGTCTTTTGAAGTGTGGTATGACAAGAAGAGGCCCAGTATATCAATGGTGAGAAAAGAACACCCCGAAGCGCAAATGGTCTTGCGCGGTATGGTTGCAGGTGTAGCGTTAACTAAGCGGAAGAGGTTTTTATGAGACAGTGAGACGTTCGTGGTGTGCAACGAAAGAGTGTTACATGATTGATTCGCAAGCGTACTCTTAAACCCAGGGTGGATTGAATTATACTGTACTGCCACAGACGCGTAGTCGGGCAACCGAGCGAACTACTTGAGCGAGGTTGTACTGCGAATCCAGATCACATGGCAAGTCAAAGAGCAATGCCAAGGACCATACTAGAGCATTATACCCTAGGAAATGCTACATGCCCTCCCCCTTGGCATAAGCTATGAGATGTTGTTTATGGCAATGGGGCCACAAACGTAAGACAGGGGCATCACGAACCCTGCTTACTGCAACTATAGATAATCACACCTCCTATAGTTACCAAACCAGCAAGTCAGAGGATGAAGTCCACAAAGCAAGTTAGCACGACACAGACGAGGGACTCATCTGCTCAATGCCCGAATACCTTAACATTCTAAGGACTATCGTCTGCAAGGCGGATCCTCTAACTTAGGGGACGAACTCCCTAGACAGCACTCACACCAGTGATGAAACAATTAGGTTGAGTCATTAGACTAGCACTTGTCCAAACCTTAGGTCCAGTTACCCTGCACTGCAGTGTAACCTTCGCTTGAGGTGGCTTTCCAACTAAAGGCATAAGGCATATCGTCTAGAGCAGCAAGCTACACACGACTAACTACCACACGGTGTATCTCATGGGTAAGATACCAAGCAAGTCATGCAGACACAGAACTACAATTTGCAGCTACACTGCAACAGCAAGTGCATCACAAAGTGGAGCCGTGGGTAAGGAAACATAACCCATGCAAAACATATAACCAAGAGACATGCATGCAAGTCCCAATTCACGAATCCCCCTCCCAGACCCTTCCACCCTCCCTCCCTCCCAGATCCAAGCTGGCTGGTGTTGAAGCTCCAAGGGTCATCAGCCGCAAGTGGCTGGAAAAGTCTCAAGCCGCAAATGGCTTAATCAAGGGATGCCCGCAAGTGGGACTTAAGAAAGGACTGGGGCAGCTGCCACGTCATCAGCCAGATGGCGAACATGGGCAAGAGGCTCCCAAGTATTCTCAGTCTCATCGTAGCCTTTCCATTTGACTAAGTAGCGCAAAGACTTTCCAACTTTCTTCTTAGCTATGATGGCCTCCACTTCATAAACGCCGCCACGCTTGTCTGCATACAAAGGAGGTGGTGAAGTAACAGTAACTGGTACAGATGAAGACACATAAGGCTTCAGCTGGGAAACATGAAACACAGGATGAATATTTACAGTCTCAGGCAAGACGAGTCTAAAAGCTCGAGAACCAACTGCTGCAGCAATAGTAAAGGGCCCAAAATACTTAGCTGATAACTTTGACGAGAGCCCAGGTGAAAGCTGGTTTTTTCCTTGCAGCCAACAACACCTGGTCCCCCACCTTGAAAGGGTGGTCTCGTCTCTTTCTATCTGCATAAGATTTCTGCCGTTGCTGTGCAGAGGCAAGATTAGATTTGGCACTCTCTAAGGCAGTCTGCAGCCCCTCAACCCATTCAGAAACGGCAGGATTCACAGAACGTGCGGGAACAGCAGAAGACAAGGGAGTAAGGGGATGGCGCCCATGATTCAGGAAGAAGGGTGTCTGCAGTGTTGAAGCCTGAAGTGAGTTATTATATGCAAACTCCACCATACTCAAATACTTGTACCAGTCATCCTGCCTGGGACCCACAAACCCTCTCAGCATGTCTTCCATGGTCCTGTTCATTCTCTCAGTCTGCCCATCCGTCTGAGGGTGGTAAGCAGTAGACATAGCAATCTCAGTACCCAATATTTTCACAAAGGCCTTCCAAAAATGGCTAGTGAACCTTGGATCTCTATCACTCACAATGGAGGTAGGCATTCCAAATCTCACAAAGACCCTGTCAACAAACAGTTGTGCAAGTTGAGGTGCAGTGATGGTTTTAGTGCATGCAGCCAAGACACACAACTTAGAAAACCTATCCACAAATACCACAATAGAGTCAAACCCACAGCAGACAGGTAAATCAGTCACTAAATCAAGGGAAACGCTCTGCCAAGGTCCATATGGAATGGGCAGTGGCTGAAGCAAACCATAAGGTACGGCTCCAGTCCCTTTAGTGCGCTGGCAGGTGTCACAAGACATGCAAAAGTCCCTGACTGATGAGCTGAGACGTGGCCACCAAAATTCCCTGCACACTAATTCATACATCTTGTTAATCCCAAGATGGCCAGAAAAGGGGGTGGCATGACACTCTCTCAGTACCTTCTCTCGCAATGCATCAGGGACATACACTCTACCTGACTGCACCGAATAAGGTACAGTGTCTCTCATCACCAAAACACCTTCTTCCACAAGTTTAGCAACTGTGGGATCAGAAACACACAGCAAAGCAATTTCTGGTAGGAGGGACGAGACAGAAACAGAGGAGACATGCATTACTGCCAAAACAACACGCCTAGACAAAGCATCTGCAACAACATTGACAGTGCCCTTCACATATTTAATATCAGGCATGAATCTCATGATTTCAGTAAGCCATCTTTCCTGCCTACTAGTCCTAACAGGAGCACTCAATAAATACTCAAGTGCTTGCTGGTCAGTGTGTACAGTAAACTTAGCACCCAGCAACAAATGCTTCCATTTAAGCAAGGCATGAACAAGAGCAAGCAACTCTCTGTCATATGGTGCTAACTTCCTCTCAGGGGGTTGGAGTTTCCTGGACTCGAAGGCAACGGGCTGCAGTCCCTTTCCTTGATCCTGCTGCAACACAGCACCAACAGCAAAACCTGAGGCATCTACATGCACAACAAAAGGTTTATCTAAATCAGGCATCAGAAGGCAAGGAGGAGTAGAAACAAGATCTTTCAGTGCTACAAAGGCTTCCCTCTGGGGTCCCTCCCAGGTCCAAGGCACATCCTTTTTGAGCAACTCAGTAAGAGGATAGGCAACATCTACAAAATGGTCCATAAAAGTATCATAATATTGAGTAAGACCTAGAAACCCTCTCAACTGTGACACATTCAAAGGAGTGGGCCAATCCTGAGTGGCTGCAACCTTCCTAGGATCCACCATAATCCCATGAGGTGTCAACAGGTGTCCAAGGTATTCCACCTGCTTAGCAACAAAATCACACTTAGACCTTTTGCAATAAATTTATGTTCCCTGAGCACTGACAAGACTGTCCTCAAATGCTCCATATGCTCTGCAACAGATTTAGAATATATGAGGATATCGTCTAGGTACACCAGCACAAATCTATCAAGGAAGGGAGACAAGATAGAGTTCATCACAGACTGAAAGGTGGCAGGTGCATTGGTTAACCCAAAAGGCATAACAGTGAACTCATAATGACCATAACGGGTTTTAAAAGCAGTCTTTTCTATGCTGTCATCATGCATACGTATCTGATGATATCCAGAGGCAAGGTCTAGCTTAGAAAATACACAACTTCCATGCAATTGCTCGAACATCTCATCAATCTTAGGAAATGGGTGTTGGGTCCTAACAGTAATCCTATTCAAGGCCCTGTAGTCAATGCATAAACGCCATCCACCATCCTTTTTGGGAACAAATAAGATGGGTGCACCAAATGGTGATGTCGATGGGCGGATGAACCCCCTCTCAAGGAGCTCCTGCAACTGTGCACGTAGCTCAGCAAGCTGGGCTCCAGACAGTGGATATATGCGGGAGGCTGGAGGAGTTGCGTCCGGCTCCAATCTGATGTGGTGTTGAATGAATTGGTCAATACTGTACTTAGTGACATCCCCTGTCACATGCCATCAACAGCAGTGTAAACTATAGCCTTTATAGCCCTTTATGAACGGTATAGATCATACTCGTACCTCAATGACATAACACGTGACTTGTACGATATGCGTTCTCAATAGACATTACGTATGGTAGTACTTTAGGATCCCTGCAGTCCGAGCCATCCCTGGGCAGCCCAGGAACGGCTCGGTACTTGTCCGAAGCATGTTGGTATCCTTGACCAACCTCTACTGTTGGAGAGTGCTGTGTGCTGTTCCTGGAAACGTTGTAGCGTGGACGGTTTTTCCCACAGGCTACGAACTGACGCTGCCGTCGTGCCATCACTGCAGGTGTGTTTAGGATTCTCAAAGTCGTTCCAGATATGATTGTGCTCAAACATTCAGACCAGTTAGATATTACTGCTGTGTGCATTGATGAGAGTGCATGACGAGAGCGCACTGAATGTTTGACCTCATTGAGACTTATGTTGACGTCCACCGTTGTGGCGGTAAGATAGTTTCACTGCACAAACATCACAAAGAGACCTTGCTGAGTTACTGATGAACTATTATTGTATTCTAGTGACGTAAAGTAGACATCGCAAGGCCTCTTTGGTGCTGAACTCTGCTATCAGGCAAGGCGTAGTGTTACGTGGTCTTTAGCAAGAGTGAGAGCAGTTAACATCATTTGTAAGACTTTTCCGAAGCATGTTGGTATCCTTGACCAACCTCTACTGTTGGAGAGTGCTGTGTGCTGTTCCTGGAAACGTTGTAGCGTGGACGGTTTTTCCCACAGGCTACGAACTGACGCTGCCGTCGTGCCATCACTGCAGGTGACGCCGCAAGCAGAAATGCTTGAGGTTATGGGCCCACGCTTTCCAAGCTGAGCTTGCAGTGACGCACGACAGATTTCCAGGGAGAAAAGGGGTTTCGGACCCCGCTTCGAGACTGCGAGCTTCACTGACGAGTGAGGTCTGGCCGTTCAAACATATCGAGCTAGTCACGTAAAATTATTCCTTCTGTAGTGCTGGAAGGAATTGTTGTACAGTAGCAACTGGGCTGGGAAAGCAGAAGTACTTCTGGGACTGATCAACTCAGTGTCAGAGCTAGGAAGAAGTGCTTCCAGGGGAAGTCATTTAAGGCTTGGAGTGAAGAACTGGCTTGATCATGAAAACTAGAAGCAGACAAGTGATCATGAAAACGAGAAGTAAGCGCACTGCAACGGAGTCTGGATCAGCTGGGTCTGGCTCCTCCATCAGTGCATCACCCAGCCAGCCAGCAAACTCCACTGCGCAGAGTGGAGAGATGTGCATCGCAATGACGAAAACCGGTGGCGTCGTCACCACGAATGTCAAATGTCCAGTGACTCTGGACAGAGAGGGAGTGGAATTTCCACTCTGGGATCTGGCATATGTGGCAGCCTGTGGCCTCAAAAGGTGCAAGGCAGCCATTGAAGCTCCAATGCCAGACACAGAGGAGAATGCAGCAGCGCTCCTAATGCTGATTGAGAGCGTCCCCAAGGCGTGGGGTGCCAAGCTGGCTGCAATGCAAGTGGCAGCCAATGCCTACCAGTGGGTTCGAGAGCGTTTTACTGGAGGGGCAGACCAGGAGGTAACAGCACGCTGGCTGGAGCTCCTACACACCAGCATGGGAGAGACAGAAACGTTGGAGGACTACTACAACAGGAAGGTGGCACTCTTCCATGCACTCAAGCGAAATGGGCACTCCATCATGGAGAGAGAAGCCAAGCTGGCAATCATCAAGGGCCTGCCAGAGGAAGCGAAGGAGACTGGGATGTTCTCCTCATCTGCTGGGAAGGATCTGGAGGGACTGTGGGAGATCATCTCCACCACAGCCAAGGGACTGGGCTTCAACGACCAGGTCCCCAGAGTCACCCCTGTGGCCAGGGCAGCCATCACACCAGCCTACTCCACCACACCAGGGACTGCAAGCCCACAGGAGACCCAAGCTGGAGGCCAGGGGGGCCAAGCTTCATCGACCAAGGTGGAGGGACGGGACCGGCGTGACAACAGGCGCTGCCGCTACTGCAACAAGCTAGGCCATTTTGAGAGGAACTGCCTCAAGAAGGAGGCGGACGAGAAGATGCAACAGAACCTGCAGCAAGTCATGGCTGCAATGGCCAATCTGCTTCCGCAATTCCAAAATCAAGCGTCGGCTGCAGTGGCTCGACCTCCGGAGGGCAGCGGGAACGGCAACAACTTTTTCCCCGGGGGATATCCACCACCCTCTGGTATGTCTGCCATGATTTCTCTGAATGTCTTAACACCAACACGCGTCATGCCAGAAGCGAGAAGTTTTCTGGTGGACAGTGGAGCCACCATCCACCTAGTCAATGATCTGTCCCTGCTACATTCCCCCACCCTGCACAGAAATCCCATTCCTTTGCATATGGCTACGTCAGATGCCACGGGACAGATAATTGCAACTGGTTCCCTATGCTTGAGCAGTGCAGAACAGCAACCCCTGTGGCTTCACAATGTGCATTGTGTTCCTTCAGCTACAGGTAATCTGATTTCAGTGACAGCTGCTATACGTGATGGGGCTAGTTTTGTGACAGACAGTGTGGGAAGTTACACTGGTATGCGTGGCGCTCAAAACTGGTCTTGTTCAGTTGCACAGAGAAATGGCCTGTATTTCTTGCAGAAGGTCAGTCCAGTCAGAAACCCTGTCTCTGTGTTTGTTAACACAGCCAGAGCACCAGTCGCTCATGATTGCAGATTGAGAGCACTGTGGCACAGTAGACTGGGGCACCCAGGGGAGGTTAATATGAGGCGACTGCAGTCTGAAGATTTGGTCCTGGGCATCCCTGTATCTCTCTCCCCTTGCGCAAACTGTCACTCTTCATGTGAAGCGTGCATTCAAGGAAAGCACAGTCGTCCCCCTTTTGGAACCAGTTCCAGAGCAGCCACTGAGCCCCTTGAGAGAATTCATTTGGACACAGTTGGCCCCATCTCCCCTACAGCTATTACTGGGGAGCGCTTCTTTGTCACGATTGTGGATGAGGCTACGCACTACGTCATAGCCCTGGCAGTAAAAACCAAGGATGCAATCAGCAGTGCAGTCAGAGACCTCCTGATTTTTTGGCAGAGGCAGTTGAACCGCTCTGTTAAGTGCATTCGTACTGACAGGGGGACAGAATTCCTCAACAGTACATTGAAGGGTTTCTGTACGCAGGAGGGAATTAAATTTGAGACCTCTGCAGCATACACGCCTCAGCAAAATGGCGTTGCTGAACGGATGAACCGAACAATCAAGGAGAAGGCCAGAACACTCATGTTGCATGCAGCTGCCAAACAGTCACTCTGGAAGGAAGCAGTGGAGACAGCCTGCATCCTGTACAATATGGGACCTGTGACTGGACGTGACAAGACGCCTTATGAAGCCTTCCATGGGGTAAAGCCCGATGTATCCCTGCTCAGGACTTTTGGCTGTCTAGCACATGTGCACATACCTGATCACCAAAGGGGAGTGTTTGAGTCTAAGACCTCCCCTGGTCTCTTCACACGGTATTCCAGTGTGTCAAAGGCATATAGAATTTATATGGGAAACGGGATTTGGAAAGAAAGCAGAGATGTTACCTTTCTGGAGCACTTAAGGGGCGCAGACAGAGTGGGGCTTAGCACCATGTCTCCTGTGAGTCCAAATGCAGTCCAGCAGCCCTTTGCCTTGCCTTTTGTACAACAGGAGGGCCAGCAGTCCTTGGGTCAGTTGTCTTTTTGGGACTCAGATGATCCTGAGCCTCTCTGCAACCGAGAGGTCAACGTGCAGCAGTCCGGACCTGACTCCCCCTGTGCAACCACCCCCTGTGCAACTACCCCATGTGCAATCAACCCCTGTGAGAATTCTGAGACTACAAGTGTCAACGTGGACGGGGAGCCCACTTCCTCGGAGCTGAGCCATACGCAGTCCGGCCACAGCTGGTCCGTACTCGGACACATGGAGAACCTGGCGCGAGGAGGCGAGGAGACCAAGTCACACATGCAACGTTTGAATAATGTGCAAGAATGTGTTCGAATGGAAGTTGGGGCCATGGGTGTCCGAGGGCAAGACGGGCTGACCCGGCAGCAACGGTATGATCAGAGAGTAGCAGCACGTGAGACTGCAGCTGAGGTCACTGTGGAACATGATGGAGATGTGAGTGATGGAGAGAATAGGAGAATGTCAGAGGCCATTTGCCCAGGGGAAGCAACGGAAGCTCAGCCTAATGGACAGGACTTGGCCAGGCTGGAGGGCATGTCTGATCATGTAAGCGCTGAGAGTGAGGCAAGAGAGGTCAGTTTGGAGATTTCCAATCAGACACTTGATGGACAAAGGGAGTCTTCAGATGGCCAGGCTCTGCGTGCTTGTGAGGGACACACTGGGGAGTCACAGGTGTGTTGTGAGAGTACAAGCGTGGATGAGAGAGACACCACTGCAGGGTGTCGCACAGTGCCAGATTATGCTGCGCCTTTGAGTGATGAGTGCATTTGGGACATGATGAGTGATGTAAGACCCAGATTGAGTGGAGCAGCATGTGAATCCTCCAAGGAGAGAAAGCTGCAGACACCTCCAGAGTGGGAGAGAGTCAGAGAGGTGTGTAACGCAGTAACCTCGAGCGAAAGAGTAGTGGAAGCACGTGCGTGTGAGCCTAGAGAGGATAGCCATGTTGTGCATGATCACAATCTGAATCCTGTAAAGGGTAAGATACCTGGGGTGAGGTGGTCCAAGGTGCCAATCCCTGGAAACCTCAGGGAGGCGCAAAGATCCCCTCAGTGGGAATTCTGGCGCCAGGCAATGCAAGAGGAGTGTGAAAGGTTATGGGCAATCGGCTTTCCCTGTACAAAGCAGACAGGTCGTCAATAGACGAAGTTACTCCAGCTACAGTCCGTACGACTGTCTGCTGAGTGCCACACACAACTGTCGGACAAGACTAGCATCTGGTGATGCCCAGCATCTTTCACAACCAGTTCCGTTACATCATTATCTTGTACACAAGCACCGATCAAGCAATCACTAGATAAGGCTCTAGACGGCTACGTTCAAGTACATGCCTATACTCCCTGAAGTCACTGTCCCTTATCTGATTGAGTGACTACAGGGTACACTAAGCTTGTTCACTCTCACAATAGCAACAATGATACAACACACACTGCCGCACCGTACCTGTACAAAGCAGACAGGTCGTCAATAGACGAAGTTACTCCAGCTACAGTCCGTACGACTGTCTGCTGAGTGCCACACACAACTGTCGGACAAGACTAGCATCTGGTGATGCCCAGCATCTTTCACAACCAGTTGGTATTCACTCCGGTGGGGCAGCCTTAAGAGTTCATCCGACAAACGTGTGATCTAGATAGGATTGTACCTTATGTTCGAAAACGTCCAGAATCTGCCGTGTCTCAAGGTACCTTATGTTCTCAATGGACCCATATCCTAATAGTGCACACATGAAGATCACTTAAAGCACAAGGCATTCAATAATAATGTTCAGAACTCAACACTTCCCCTTGCCTGCATGCTTTAAGTGTATCTTCTCAAACCTAGTGAATCACGATGACCAACAAACACGGGCTTGGCAAGTGGCTTGGTCATAATGTCAGCCACATTGCGTGCAGATTCCACATAGAGGATATCTACCTGCCCAAGTGCCATAGCTTCCCTAGCGTAGTGGAAGCTTACTGCAACGTGCTTTGTGAATTTGGAATACAGGGGGTTCCGTAAATTAGAAATGCATCCTTGGTTGTCACAGAAAATTTTGACCCTCCAAGGTGCAGCCCCTATCTCTTCCAAGAAGCCCCTTAGCCAGTTGGCTTCCTTCACAATATGGCCAGCTGCCATAAACTCAGCTTGCACAGTTGAGGTAGCAACTGAGCTCTGCTTCTTGCTTCCCCAAACCACGGCACTACCATAGACTGATAGAACATAGCCAGTGGTGGAATACCTGTGGTCCAGGTCCCCAGCATAGTCGGCATCAACATAGCCTTCTAGCTCAGGGCCCTTTCCACCCAGAGTAAGAGCTAACTCTCTGGTATCTCTCAAGTACTTCAGCACTCGAATGGCCTCATTCCAGTGTGAGGTAGTGGGTGTCATTCTATACCTTGACAACACTCCAACAGCCTGAGAAATGTCAGGCCGGGTCGTATTGGCTATGTACAGTAACGATCCAATTAACTCGCAGTATCGATGACCAGGTGGCAGAGGGGTACCAGCCCCATGTGACATACCATCTGAGGACTCGGGTCTGCTGCTAGCCACGAAGTCCTTGGACATGGGGGTATCAACCCCACGTCCATCATCAGCAACGCCAAACTTCTCCACAAGAGCATCAATCTTGGGAGTGCAACTCATGGAAATAGTGCCCTGAACTCTATTGCGTAGGACCTGACACCCCAGGAAATCATTCACCTCTCCCAAATCATGGATGGTGAAGTCCTTCCTCAATAACTCTTTCCCCCACTCAATCTCTGCAACCACTCTGGCAACTATGAGAAGATCATCGACATAAACAAGAATAAACGACAGATTACCATCAGGGGCCCTCCTGATGTATACCCCAGCGTCGCTCTTGCACACACTATACCCCATCACGCTCAACTTGTCGCTCAAGGTCTTGTGCCAAGCCCGTGGGGCTTGCTTAAGACCGTAGAGTGCCTTCCTGAGCTTGCACACAACTCTCGTGTTGCCATTCTCAAATCCTGGTGGTTGGGTTACATAGACCTCTTCCTCCAACTCCCCATTGAGAAAAGCTGTCTTGATATCCACTTGGTGGATCTCAAGATTTTGTGTGGCAGCCACTGCCAGCACAGCTCTCCTAGCACCATAGCTGCTGGTAGGTGCAAAAACCTCACCAACATCTATACCAGGAATCTGTCTGCAACCCTGGGCAACCAATCTTGCTTTAAACCGAGTGACATTCCCATGTGCATCGTTTTTTGTAGAAAAAATCCAATGAACAGGGATAACTTTCTGCCCATGGGGTCTTTCCACATACTGCATAACCTCATGGGTGTCTAAAGACTCCATCTCCTCTTGCATTGCCTGCTGCCAAAACTCCCACTGAGGTGAGCGCTGGGCTTCCCTCAAGTTTGAGGGCACGTGAACTTTTCCCAACGTGACAGAAGGTACACTCTGTACCTTATGCTGTGGTGCAGCAGGGCTGTCAGCCTTACTGATGCTGTTCCCTTCTCTCTCTCTCTCTCCCTGGTTGCCAGAATAAGGTACATTATGTACCTTATGCTGGGACTGGGCAGTACTGCCGGGATTATCTGATTCCTTCTCAAGTCTCTCTCTCTCTCCTTGACTACTGGACTCATGTGCAGCACCCTTACATTCTCGCACCTTCCGCAATGCAGAGGGGAGCAGCAGCTCTCTCTCTCTCCTGGACTCACACTTGGGCACACTACCCAGACTTGCCTGAGCTGCGCCTACAATGTCAGCCTGCACACCATAAGCATGACTAGCCAGTGACTGGGATTGGGCACCAGCTTCCCCTACTGCTGGCATGTCTAACCCACTGCTCTCATCTCTTACATCTGCACCGAACATAGCCTCGACTGTCTCAACCTGCCCCTGCATATCAGGGAGACCAACCATGTTTGGCTCACTCACAATTGCCTGACCTGGGTCAGGGGCATGCAATGGGATGTCAGAATGCTCTCTCCTAGCCACGCGCTGTACATAACGCTGCTCCCTTGTAAGGGTGGTCCCTGGAGGAAGGGGAATTTGTGACTTCCCCTGCATTCTCAACCCCTCTTGTACCTTCTGCATTTTTTCTACCTGGGATTGAGTTTCTACACCCCCCCTGGCCAGATTCTGCATATGCTCAAGCACCGACCACGAGTGCTGAGATGGTTCTGGGGTCCCAACAGTAGAATCCAGGCTGGTGGGGTTTCCTTGGTCATGTGCTGCTGTGGTCCCGTCTCCAGACTGATCCCCAGCACAAAGTCCAGAGGTCCCAGGAGCCCCAGTGGAAAGCGTCTCCACTCCATGGTCATCCTCCTCATCCCAGAACGTGGGTGGAGCAGCAGAGGGAATTGCTTGAGGCGTTGCCAGATTCTCACTGCCAAGGGGGGGTGATATCCTAGAATCATAGACAGACCCAGGCTGGACCTTTGATAGACCCACTCTCTCAGCCCCCCTCAAGTGCTCGATAAAGCTGACGTCCCTACTCTCCTTCCACACTCCATTCCCCACGTACACACGATACGCTTTAGACTGGGGACAATAACCAGTAAACATCCCAGGGATGGTCTTGGGCCCAAAAACAGACCTTTGGCCACTGGGAATGTGCACATGGGCTACACAGCCAAACGTGCGCAGCACAGACACATCAGGTTTGACACCAAAGAATAATTCCATGGGGGTCAGGGACCTGCCTGAAGTAGGACCCACATTGTAGAGGAGGGTAGCTGTCTCAAGCGCCTCCTTCCAAAGGGAGGGGTCTGCTGCAGCATGGACCAACAGAGTCCTTGTTCGCTCCTTCAGGGTCCTATTCATCCTCTCCGCCACCCCATTCTGCTGAGGCGTGTAGGGCGCTGAGGACTCCATCTTAGTGCCCTGCTGAGCACAAAACTCTTTGAATTGCTGGTTCAGGAACTCTGAACCCCTGTCAGTCCTCACACACTTCACAACCGTGCCTCGTTGGGTCTGCCAAAAACGGAGCAGGTCTATCACAGCCTTTGGGATGCAATCCTTTGACTTCACAGGCAGGGAGGCAACTTGGTGTGAACTTTCATCCACTACAGTGACCCAATATCGTTCACCTGTGATGGCAGGAGGTGATATGGGACCCACAGTATCCACATGGACTCTATCGAGTGGGTGATGTGCAGGCCTGGAAGATACAGGGAAAGGAGGTCTGGAGTGTTTCCCTTGTATACACGATTCACAGTGCTTGGGGCACTCAGAGCAGGGAGCAAGGGAGATATTGATTCCTGTAACCAGATCTTCCTTGGAGAACCTCTGCATGCTGCTGGCACCAGGATGACCTAACCTAGCATGCCACAGAGATCTCTCGCTACACACGTGTCCTTTCCTAAGATGAGACGCCTCAGCCATGTGATCAATATGTCTGCAGCCAACTTGCTGCCCTCTGACAGGACTAACAAACTCCAAAAAAAACAGACCTCGTGCGCGGGTGATATCTCCACACCACCCTTCAGGTCCCTTCATGGCTGTGTAACCACCTGCAGTGTCAGTCAGGAAAGATGCTCCATCCTGAATTGCACCAGTGACTGAAATGAGGTTGGTATGCGCAGAAGGAACACACTGCACATTGTGCAGCCAGAATACTTCGTGCCTTGCATTCACAAGGCATACAGACCCAGATGCAATGATTCCTCCCTTGGCGTCTGAGGTTGCCAAGTGCAGAGGAAGAGGCTGTCTATGCATAACTGGATTATGGAGCAATGAGAGATCATTGACTATATGCACAGAGGCACCACTATCTATTAACCAAGATGTGCTGCTAGCTCCATGCGAAGTTGGGGCAAGCACATTGAGAGAGATAAACATCGCCTCACCAGAAGGAGGGGGTGGAGGTGGTAAATGCCACCCCGGAAACGTGTGTTGACTTGTTGGATAGTTATATGCTGAAGGAGGTCCAGGGCTGGAAGCGGATGAAGGCGGGCCACCCCGGCCAGATCCATGGTCCCACCAGGCTTGAGGAGACGACTGTGGGCCTCCCTGGCCCCAGTAAGCTGCAGGCCCAACGCTTGCCGCTTGCATGTTTTGATGCAGAGCCTGCAGCTGCCTGAGCGGTCCGCAGTCAGTCATGAAGTGGCCCTTTGCCTTGCAGAAGTGGCATGTAAGCTCCTCTCTGGGCCTTCTTGCCCTGCCAGGTCCACGCCCCCTGCCACCAAAAGTAGTTGCAGAGGGGCCAGCGGGAGGCTGTTCGTTTGCTGGTAGTGCTGCTCCAACTCCCGGTACTGCTCCCACTCCTGGTGCAGCTCCAGCGCTTGATGACGCTCCAGCTACCCCCCCAGAGGGACCAGCCACTGCTGCAGCTGCCATGGCCTGAGGTGTTCCCTCTGCAGGTGGGTCCTTGTACCCACGGCTGGCTGCGGCGCGCAGGATTCTTTGAATCAGCTCCAATGGCGGCTTGTCGGTTGCCATAACCTCCAGGGACTCGAGCCTCAGCACAGGAGGGAGGCCCTTCACCATCAGCTCCCCAACATTGTGGTCCAAGAGGATGAACGCGTTGTTTCTGAGACTTGTAGCCAGATCCATCATTCTGTAGAGGTAGACCTTGAGTGTCTCCCCTGTCTTGATGCCCTGCTCCATTTCCTTGTACCACTCAAGGTTGATGTCTTGGTTGCTCCCTCCAGTGTGACTGTTCTTCACCCACGCGATGAAGTCGAACGCTGCTTTGTGGCATGAGATCTGAGAATGCCAGATGACTGGAACTGACTGGATCAGCCACTGCTTGATGGCTGAGTTCTCCACCGACCCTGGCATTGGCCTCTCCAAAGCCGCTCTGACCCCCTTGGTGTTTGCGCACGCCTCCAAATTTTCATACCAAAATTCAAAATTGCGCCCTCCATCATCAAGCATGACAGTCATCTTTGGATTAGAGGTATTGGGGATGTAGGCTGCCTTGTCAATCTCCACCTTTGGTTCTGCAGTGGCTGATTGTGTCCCGGTCATAGACTGCCCTGGAGTGGCCCCACTGACTTCTCCAGGTTGAGACATTGCTGTTTCACTGCTACTTTCCTTTTCTTTGCCCCTTTTTGTCATACTATTGTCACTTCACCAGCCAAACTTACTCATAAACTTCTGGAATGCAGCAATACCCTACAATTCCCTCCATGTCATGGAAATTTACCAGCCAGTCTTGCACAGTAGTAGCAGATATGTTCCCCTCAGAAGTTTGCGCCGGAGTCCGGCCCGACTCACTCAGTGCTTCTAGACAACGTCTATGAATGATAAAGCACAGCTAAAACTTCAATTATGAATTTCCCAGAAAGGTAAACTGTGAGTAAGATAATGGTCCTGGTACACTCGAGTTCCCTTGCGCCGCTGCGCCATGCTCGAGCTCCTTTGTTGACGCTTACGTCTGACCCATCCGTAGACGACCTTCACTCCTGCTTTTACTTGGCTCAGCTGGAAGGGCGTGGGCCCATAACCTGTGAAAGGTTATGGGCAATCGGCTTTCCCTGTACAAAGCAGACAGGTCGTCAATAGACGAAGTTACTCCAGCTACAGTCCGTACGACTGTCTGCTGAGTGCCACACACAACTGTCGGACAAGACTAGCATCTGGTGATGCCCAGCATCTTTCACAACCAGTTGGTATTCACTCCGGTGGGGCAGCCTTAAGAGTTCATCCGACAAACGTGTGATCTAGATAGGATTGTACCTTATGTTCGAAAACGTCCAGAATCTGCCGTGTCTCAAGGTACCTTATGTTCTCAATGGACCCATATCCTAATAGTGCACACATGAAGATCACTTAAAGCACAAGGCATTCAATAATAATGTTCAGAACTCAACAAGGAGCAAGATTCTCTTGATGCGCACGAGGTGATGGAGTACGTTGAGAGACCCAGGGGACACAAGGTGATCCCTGTGCATTGGATCTTCTCTGTGAAGACTGATGCACATGGGAACGTGTTGAGATTTAAGGCTCGGCTTGTAGCCCAGGGCTGTAGACAGATTCCTGGAGTTGATGTAGATGAGGTCTTTGCACCCACCAGTAGCTATGGGTCCAGGAGGACTTTGCTAGCAACTGCTGCAGCAAAGAACATGGAAATTCACCAGGTGGATATAAAGACCGCCTTTTTGAATGGTGAATTAGAGGAGGAGGTGTATGTGACACAGCCTCCTGGGTTTGATAATGGCAACCCCAACATTGTGTGCAGACTGCGTAAGGCCCTTTATGGCCTGAAGCAGGCTCCCAGGGCTTGGCACAAGACCCTGAATGAGAAGCTGCTGAGTATGGGATATGAAGTGTGTAAGAGCGATGCGGGAGTTTACATAAAGAGACACGAGGATGGGGAGCTGTCATACATGCTTGTGTATGTTGATGATCTTTTGATTGTGGCAATGGGTGCGGAAGAGATAGAATGGGTGAAAAAGGAGCTGTTGGCAAGCTTCAAGATTCATGACCTTGGTGAAGTCAAGGACTTCTTGGGCTGCCAGATCCTGAGAGATAGAGAGAATCGGTGCTTATCACTGAGCTGCGTGCCTAAGATTGATGCACTGTGTGAGAAGTTTGGGGTGAGTGCTGAGTCACGTACAGTCGATACTCCCATGAGTAAAGACTTTGTGATGTCTGGGATGCCGCAGGTTACAGTGGGTGAGACCAGCTTTGGGTCTGGGACTCCACTGCCTCCCGGGCATAGATATTGTGAGCTTGTTGGGTCTCTGTTGTATATTGCTAATACAACTCGACCTGAAATAGCTCAGGCTGTGGGTGTTCTGTCCCGTTACCGGAACGCTCCCACCACTGCCCACATGAATGAGGGCTTGAGGGTATTGAGGTATCTTCAGTCTACTCGAGAGTGTGTCTTAGTGCTGGGAGGGAAAGGGCCTGTGTTAGAAGGTCATGTTGATACAGATTATGCTGGCGATATTGACAGCAGGCATTCTACCTCGGGATATGTGCTATCAGTGTTTGGCAGTGCTGTGGTCTGGGGTAGTAAGAAGCAACACTCAGTTGCTACCTCCACTGTGGAGGCAGAATTCATGGCAACCAGTCTGGCTATTAAGGAGCTTAACTGGCTGCGTGGGTTCATGGAGGAAATCGGAACTCCTCCTTGGTCAGTGAAGCTATACTGTGACAATCAGGGGTGCATTGCTAACCTGAAAAACCCACTGTATAGCAAGTATACTAAGCACATTGCAGTGTGCTTCCACTTTGCACGTGAAGCTATTGCAAAGGGGCAGGTTACACTCTGCTATGTGGAGTCTGCAAGGAACAAGGCAGACATGCTGACAAAGCCTCTCGCTCGCCCTGCCTTCCAGATGCACAGGCGAGGGTTTGGACTTGTGAAGATGACATAGGTGACAGGGTGCTGTCAAGGGGAAGTGTTGAATGAATTGGTCAATACTGTACTTAGTGACATCCCCTGTCACATGCCATCAACAGCAGTGTAAACTATAGCCTTTATAGCCCTTTATGAACGGTATAGATCATACTCGTACCTCAATGACATAACACGTGACTTGTACGATATGCGTTCTCAATAGACATTACGTATGGTAGTACTTTAGGATCCCTGCAGTCCGAGCCATCCCTGGGCAGCCCAGGAACGGCTCGGTACTTGTCCGAAGCATGTTGGTATCCTTGACCAACCTCTACTGTTGGAGAGTGCTGTGTGCTGTTCCTGGAAACGTTGTAGCGTGGACGGTTTTTCCCACAGGCTACGAACTGACGCTGCCGTCGTGCCATCACTGCAGGTGTGTTTAGGATTCTCAAAGTCGTTCCAGATATGATTGTGCTCAAACATTCAGACCAGTTAGATATTACTGCTGTGTGCATTGATGAGAGTGCATGACGAGAGCGCACTGAATGTTTGACCTCATTGAGACTTATGTTGACGTCCACCGTTGTGGCGGTAAGATAGTTTCACTGCACAAACATCACAAAGAGACCTTGATGAGTTACTGATGAACTATTATTGTATTCTAGTGACGTAAAGTAGACATCGCAAGGCCTCTTTGGTGCTGAACTCTGCTATCAGGCAAGGCGTAGTGTTACGTGGTCTTTAGCAAGAGTGAGAGCAGTTAACATCATTTGTAAGACTTGTCCGAAGCATGTTGGTATCCTTGACCAACCTCTACTGTTGGAGAGTGCTGTGTGCTGTTCCTGGAAACGTTGTAGCGTGGACGGTTTTTCCCACAGGCTACGAACTGACGCTGCCGTCGTGCCATCACTGCAGGTGACGCCGCAAGCAGAAATGCTTGATGTGGTGGTCTCCAGCACGAGAAGGAGGGAGGCCTTCAGGAAGTCCAGACAGTACATCCTTAAATTCCTGCAAAAGCTGCTCCAACTCTGGCACATTGTATGCATCAGTATCTGAAACATTGTCAGTCACTGCATTCAGTTGAATAATGTACACTGATTCACCCAACTTCACCATCTCTTCCACTTCCATGGATGAGATCACATACCCAGGCATGCCTGACCTCTGACACCCCAAAAGTACATGTGTTTTATTAGCATGAACCAAAGACACAGCATTCAATTTCCAATTCACAATTGGGTTAAAAGCAGTTAACCAAGGTTTGCCCAAGACGAGATCATAGTAGGTCAACTCAGTAGGGAGGAAGGTGACTCCAAAACCCAAGGTCCCAACAGTTAGGTCAGTTGACACACTATGTCCTACCACAGATGTCCTACCATCAGCCACTCTCACAGTAACATGTGAACTCAAAGGCACAGTGGGAAGGGCAAGCTCCTGCACAAGTTTATCATCAATAAAATTTGCAGAGGCTCCACTGTCCAACAAAATCCTGACAGGTCTACTAGCAAGAATTCCCTCAAACTCTATGCAAGTGGAGGAAAGATCAAGACTATTCACAATGTGTCTACTGTCAAGCTGAACAAAAGAGTCAAAAGAAGTTGCGGGCAGGGGTTTCTCCTTCACACTGAGACAACCAGTCTGTACCAGGCAACGATATAAGGGCAAGCCTGTATGGGAACTGCAGTGGGGTGAGCTCTTAAAGGTGGAAGTAAGACCCACTGCATCCAAAACAGAAGCCGAGAGCAATACATCATGAGACTGTTGTTGTGTAGTCCCTTCCAGCACCTGTTCACAGTGGCTCAGGCAAGAGAGCACAGTCAATCTAGTACCTGGCAGTAGCTGTGACACAAGCTGGCTAACAGTACACTCCTTGTTACTACCATCAACAAACAAGACAACATGAGCATCACTAGAAAGAAGGTGAGGAGCTGCATCTCTCTTATACATGCACACAGGATTGATCAAGTCACTGGCATGGGGGGATGTCTGAAACTCTCTACACAAACCATGCCCATCCACAATATGGGACATGAAAGAATGGCAACAACTGTGAAAGAAATCCTGCAGATTACCAAGCCCATACAAAACACGAATCCCATACTGGGTCACTGAACAGTTGGCAGACATCTTAAACAGGCCTCACACTGCTGTAATACCAAAGAAGTCCAACAAATCAAGTTGTATTTAATTTATGAAAGTGCTTCCTCAACTCAAGGAGTAATTGGAAGCAACGGAAGAACGTCGTAGCCACCTCCACGGACCGAGCGGATGCCAAGCCTACATCGTAGGTCCCCAAAAACATTTCAGTCTGCATAAGCCAAGGATCCAACTTCATTGGATCTCCCTCGAATACAGATGGGTCTGGCAACTTGAGCGAGGGCTTCCCTGAACCTGACGAGGCTGTAGCCGATGCCGGAGTTGCCGTTGGTATGGGCTGCGGCACGACCACAGGTGCAGGTTGCGCGAGAGAGCACTGAATTAACATCTCAAGTCCCTCTGAAATGCTCTGAGCGGTATCAACTGGAGGGGAATGCGACGGAACACTAGATCCTAATGCAACGGCTCCTTCGAGCAGGGCACCGATATCTACCAAACGCCTAAGCATACAACGAGGATCTACCCATGAACGATCTACATATACATAAGCAAGAAGATCTATGGATGGATCTGGCTCCGCGATGCCAGGACTAGGTGCACGAGCCCTTGAACCCGAACGAGGATGCCGAGACATCACAATCCGAAAGGAAAAGAAACGCACCACGAACGAACGACAAGGAAGTAATCCTTGTCGCCGATACCACTGTAGCGTTAACTAAGCGGAAGAGGTTTTTATGAGACAGTTAGACGTTCGTGGTGTGCAACGAAAGAGTGTTACATGATTGATTCGCAAGCGTACTCTTAAACCCAGGGTGGATTGAATTATACTGTACTGCCACAGACGCGTAGTCGGGCAACCGAGCGAACTACTTGAGCGAGGTTGTACTGCGAATCCAGATCACATGGCAAGTCAAAGAGCAATGCCAAGGACCATACTAGAGCATTATACCCTAGGAAATGCTACAGCAGGGGCAACCGCTGATTGTGCAGTTGATACCGGGGGAGAACTCTCATTCATCTCGGCAGAATTTCTGAAGCGAGTGAACATAACCCCGCAACAAGTGGATGAATTGGAAGTGGAAGTGGCCACGGGTGACATTGCGAAAGTGGTGCAACAAGTGCAGTTGCGAACAGTTTTCAAGTCTTTGCCTTGTGTGCATACTTACTATGTGCTACCAAAATTGGCTGGTGACTGTGATGTCTTGTTGGGCATGGATTTCCTTAAGCGCTATAAGGCCCAGATTGATGTAGCGGAAGATACGTGTACATTTTTTGGAACAGAGGGCGAGGCGTGATTGTTAAGTCCATTTCTGCTACTGCTAAGAGCGCTAGAAAGAAGTCCACTGTCATCTCTGCGAGGCATTTGGCGCGCTGTATGAAGCAAGGCTGTCCAGTGTTTGTGGGCATGGTAAGCAAGAATGAAGGGCATGATAACGAGACACGCTCGGATGAGCAAGGGCATGAACATGTTGATAGGCAAGAGGGCAACGGAGCGCGTAACGAAGGGCATAGCGATTATGATCATGATGTTAAAGAGTTCGAACCTGCTTTTTGTTGAGTTCTGAACATTATTATTGAATGCCTTGTGCTTTAAGTGATCTTCATGTGTGCACTATTAGGATATGGGTCCATTGAGAACATAAGGTACCTTGAGACACGGCAGATTCTGGACGTTTTCGAACATAAGGTACAATCCTATCTAGATCACACGTTTGTCGGATGAACTCTTAAGGCTGCCCCACCGGAGTGAATACCAACTGGTTGTGAAAGATGCTGGGCATCACCAGATGCTAGTCTTGTCCGACAGTTGTGTGTGGCACTCAGCAGACAGTCGTACGGACTGTAGCTGGAGTAACTTCGTCTATTGACGACCTGTCGGCTTTGTACAGGGAAAGCCGATTGCCCATAACCTTTCACAGGTTATGGGCCCACGCCCTTCCAGCTGAGCCAAGTAAAAGCAGGAGTGAAGGTCGTCTACGGATGGGTCAGACGTAAGCGTCAACAAAGGAGCTCGAGCATGGCGCAGCGGCGCAAGGGAACTCGAGTGTACCAGGACCATTATCTTACTCACAGTTTACCTTTCTGGGAAATTCATAATTGAAGTTTTAGCTGTGCTTTATCATTCATAGACGTTGTCTAGAAGCACTGAGTGAGTCGGGCCGGACTCCGGCGCAAACTTCTGAGGGGAACATATCTGCTACTACTGTGCAAGACTGGCTGGTAAATTTCCATGACATGGAGGGAATTGTAGGGTATTGCTGCATTCCAGAAGTTTATGAGTAAGTTTGGCTGGTGAAGTGACAATAGTATGACAAAAAGGGGCAAAGAAAAGGAAAGTAGCAGTGAAACAGCAATGTCTCAACCTGGAGAAGTCAGTGGGGCCACTCCAGGGCAGTCTATGACCGGGACACAATCAGCCACTGCAGAACCAAAGGTGGAGATTGACAAGGCAGCCTACATCCCCAATACCTCTAATCCAAAGATGACTGTCATGCTTGATGATGGAGGGCGCAATTTTGAATTTTGGTATGAAAATTTGGAGGCGTGCGCAAACACCAAGGGGGTCAGAGCGGCTTTGGAGAGGCCAATGCCAGGGTCGGTGGAGAACTCAGCCATCAAGCAGTGGCTGATCCAGTCAGTTCCAGTCATCTGGCATTCTCAGATCTCATGCCACAAAGCAGCGTTCGACTTCATCGCGTGGGTGAAGAACAGTCACACTGGAGGGAGCAACCAAGACATCAACCTTGAGTGGTACAAGGAAATGGAGCAGGGCATCAAGACAGGGGAGACACTCAAGGTCTACCTCTACAGAATGATGGATCTGGCTACAAGTCTCAGAAACAACGCGTTCATCCTCTTGGACCACAATGTTGGGGAGCTGATGGTGAAGGGCCTCCCTCCTGTGCTGAGGCTCGAGTCCCTGGAGGTTATGGCAACCGACAAGCCGCCATTGGAGCTGATTCAAAGAATCCTGCGCGCCGCAGCCAGCCGTGGGTACAAGGACCCACCTGCAGAGGGAACACCTCAGGCCATGGCAGCTGCAGCAGTGGCTGGTCCCTCTGGGGGGTACCTGGAGCGTCATCAAGCGCTGGAGCTGCACCAGGAGTGGGAGCAGTACCGGGAGTTGGAGCAGCACTACCAGCAAACGAACAGCCTCCCGCTGGCCCCTCTGCAACTACTTTTGGTGGCAGGGGGCGTGGACCTGGCAGGGCAAGAAGGCCCAGAGAGGAGCTTACATGCCACTTCTGCAAGGCAAAGGGCCACTTCATGACTGACTGCGGACCGCTCAGGCAGCTGCAGGCTCTGCATCAAAACATGCAAGCGGCAAGCGTTGGGCCTGCAGCTTACTGGGGCCAGGGAGGCCCACAGTCGTCTCCTCAAGCCTGGTGGGACCATGGATCTGGCCGGGGTGGCCCGCCTTCATCCGCTTCCAGCCCTGGACCTCCTTCAGCATATAACTATCCAACAAGTCAACACACGTTTCCGGGGTGGCATTTACCACCTCCACCCCCTCCTTCTGGTGAGGCGATGTTTATCTCTCTCAATGTGCTTGCCCCAACTTCGCATGGAGCTAGCAGCACATCTTGGTTAATAGATAGTGGTGCCTCTGTGCATATAGTCAATGATCTCTCATTGCTCCATAATCCAGTTATGCATAGACAGCCTCTTCCTCTGCACTTGGCAACCTCAGACGCCAAGGGAGGAATCATTGCATCTGGGTCTGTATGCCTTGTGAATGCAAGGCACGAAGTATTCTGGCTGCACAATGTGCAGTGTGTTCCTTCTGCGCATACCAACCTCATTTCAGTCACTGGTGCAATTCAGGATGGAGCATCTTTCCTGACTGACACTGCAGGTGGTTACACAGCCATGAAGGGACCTGAAGGGTGGTGTGGAGATATCACCCGCGCACGAGGTCTGTTTTTTTTGGAGTTTGTTAGTCCTGTCAGAGGGCAGCAAGTTGGCTGCAGACATATTGATCACATGGCTGAGGCGTCTCATCTTAGGAAAGGACACGTGTGTAGCGAGAGATCTCTGTGGCATGCTAGGTTAGGTCATCCTGGTGCCAGCAGCATGCAGAGGTTCTCCAAGGAAGATCTGGTTACAGGAATCAATATCTCCCTTGCTCCCTGCTCTGAGTGCCCCAAGCACTGTGAATCGTGTATACAAGGGAAACACTCCAGACCTCCTTTCCCTGTATCTTCCAGGCCTGCACATCACCCACTCGATAGAGTCCATGTGGATACTGTGGGTCCCATATCACCTCCTGCCATCACAGGTGAACGATATTGGGTCACTGTAGTGGATGAAAGTTCACACCAAGTTGCCTCCCTGCCTGTGAAGTCAAAGGATTGCATCCCAAAGGCTGTGATAGACCTGCTCCGTTTTTGGCAGACCCAACGAGGCACGGTTGTGAAGTGTGTGAGGACTGACAGGGGTTCAGAGTTCCTGAACCAGCAATTCAAAGAGTTTTGTGCTCAGCAGGGCACTAAGATGGAGTCCTCAGCGCCCTACACGCCTCAGCAGAATGGGGTGGCGGAGAGGATGAATAGGACCCTGAAGGAGCGAACAAGGACTCTGTTGGTCCATGCTGCAGCAGACCCCTCCCTTTGGAAGGAGGCGCTTGAGACAGCTACCCTCCTCTACAATGTGGGTCCTACTTCAGGCAGGTCCCTGACCCCCATGGAATTATTCTTTGGTGTCAAACCTGATGTGTCTGTGCTGCGCACGTTTGGCTGTGTAGCCCATGTGCACATTCCCAGTGGCCAAAGGTCTGTTTTTGGGCCCAAGACCATCCCTGGGATGTTTACTGGTTATTGTCCCCAGTCTAAAGCGTATCGTGTGTACGTGGGGAATGGAGTGTGGAAGGAGAGTAGGGACGTCAGCTTTATCGAGCACTTGAGGGGGGCTGAGAGAGTGGGTCTATCAAAGGTCCAGCCTGGGTCTGTCTATGATTCTAGGATATCACCCCCCCTTGGCAGTGAGAATCTGGCAACGCCTCAAGCAATTCCCTCTGCTGCTCCACCCACGTTCTGGGATGAGGAGGATGACCATGGAGTGGAGACGCTTTCCACTGGGGCTCCTGGGACCTCTGGACTTTGTGCTGGGGATCAGTCTGGAGACGGGACCACAGCAGCACATGACCAAGGAAACCCCACCAGCCTGGATTCTACTGTTGGGACCCCAGAACCATCTCAGCACTCGTGGTCGGTGCTTGAGCATATGCAGAATCTGGCCAGGGGGGGTGTAGAAACTCAATCCCAGGTAGAAAAAATGCAGAAGGTACAAGAGGGGTTGCGAATGCAGGGGAAGTCACAAATTCCCCTTCCTCCAGGGACCACCCTTACAAGGGAGCAGCGTTATGTACAGCGCGTGGCTAGGAGAGAGCATTCTGACATCCCATTGCATGCCCCTGACCCAGGTCAGGCAATTGTGAGTGAGCCAAACATGGTTGGTCTCCCTGATATGCAGGGGCAGGTTGAGACAGTCGAGGCTATGTTCGGTGCAGATGTAAGAGATGAGAGCAGTGGGTTAGACATGCCAGCAGTAGGGGAAGCTGGTGCCCAATCCCAGTCACTGGCTAGTCATGCTTATGGTGTGCAGGCTGACATTGTAGGCGCAGCTCAGGCAAGTCTGGGTAGTGTGCCCAAGTGTGAGTCCAGGAGAGAGAGAGAGCTGCTGCTCCCCTCTGCATTGCGGAAGGTGCGAGAATGTAAGGGTGCTGCACATGAGTCCAGTAGTCAAGGAGAGAGAGAGAGACTTGAGAAGGAATCAGATAATCCCGGCAGTACTGCCCAGTCCCAGCATAAGGTACATAATGTACCTTATTCTGGCAACCAGGGAGAGAGCGAGAGAGAAGGGAACAGCATCAGTAAGGCTGACAGCCCTGCTGCACCACAGCATAAGGTACAGAGTGTACCTTCTGTCACGTTGGGAAAAGTTCACGTGCCCTCAAACTTGAGGGAAGCCCAGCGCTCACCTCAGTGGGAGTTTTGGCAGCAGGCAATGCAAGAGGAGATGGAGTCTTTAGACACCCATGAGGTTATGCAGTATGTGGAAAGACCCCATGGGCAGAAAGTTATCCCTGTTCATTGGATTTTTTCTACAAAAAAACGATGCACATGGGAATGTCACTCGGTTTAAAGCAAGATTGGTTGCCCAGGGTTGCAGACAGATTCCTGGTATAGATGTTGGTGAGGTTTTTGCACCTACCAGCAGCTATGGTGCTAGGAGAGCTGTGCTGGCAGTGGCTGCCACACAAAATCTTGAGATCCACCAAGTGGATATCAAGACAGCTTTTCTCAATGGGGAGTTGGAGGAAGAGGTCTATGTGACCCAACCACCAGGATTTGAGAATGGCAACACGAGAGTTGTGTGCAAGCTCAGGAAGGCACTCTACGGTCTTAAGCAAGCCCCACGGGCTTGGCACAAGACCTTGAGCGACAAGTTGAGCGTGATGGGGTATAGTGTGTGCAAGAGCGACGCTGGGGTATACATCAGGAGGGCCCCTGATGGTAATCTGTCGTTTATTCTTGTTTATGTCGATGATCTTCTCATAGTTGCCAGAGTGGTTGCAGAGATTGAGTGGGGGAAAGAGTTATTGAAGAAGGACTTCACCATCCATGATTTGGGAGAGGTGAATGATTTCCTGGGGTGTCAGGTCCTACGCAATAGAGTTCAGGGCACTATTTCCATGAGTTGCACTCCCAAGATTGATGCTCTTGTGGAGAAGTTTGGCGTTGCTGATGATGGACGTGGGGTTGATACCCCCATGTCCAAGGACTTCGTGGCTAGCAGCAGACCCGAGTCCTCAGATGGTATGTCACATGGGGCTGGTACCCCTCTGCCACCTGGTCATCGATACTGCGAGTTAATTGGATCGTTACTGTACATAGCCAATACGACCCGGCCTGACATTTCTCAGGCTGTTGGAGTGTTGTCAAGGTATAGAATGACACCCACTACCTCACACTGGAATGAGGCCATTCGAGTGCTGAAGTACTTGAGAGATACCAGAGAGTTAGCTCTTACTCTGGGTGGAAAGGGTCCTGAGCTAGAAGGCTATGTTGATGCCGACTATGCTGGGGACCTGGACCACAGGTATTCCACCACTGGCTATGTTCTATCAGTCTATGGTAGTGCCGTGGTTTGGGGAAGCAAGAAGCAGAGCTCAGTTGCTACCTCAACTGTGCAAGCTGAGTTTATGGCAGCTGGCCATATTGTGAAGGAAGCCAACTGGCTAAGGGGCTTCTTGGAAGAGATAGGGGCTGCACCTTGGAGGGTCAAAATTTTCTGTGACAACCAAGGATGCATTTCTAATTTACGGAACCCCCTGTATTCCAAATTCACAAAGCACGTTGCAGTAAGCTTCCACTACGCTAGGGAAGCTATGGCACTTGGGCAGGTAGATATCCTCTATGTGGAATCTGCACGCAATGTGGCTGACATTATGACCAAGCCACTTGCCAAGCCCGTGTTTGTTGGTCATCGTGATTCACTAGGTTTGAGAAGATACACTTAAAGCATGCAGGCAAGGGGAAGTGTTGAGTTCTGAACATTATTATTGAATGCCTTGTGCTTTAAGTGATCTTCATGTGTGCACTATTAGGATATGGGTCCATTGAGAACATAAGGTACCTTGAGACACGGCAGATTCTGGACGTTTTCGAACATAAGGTACAATCCTATCTAGATCACACGTTTGTCGGATGAACTCTTAAGGCTGCCCCACCGGAGTGAATACCAACTGGTTGTGAAAGATGCTGGGCATCACCAGATGCTAGTCTTGTCCGACAGTTGTGTGTGGCACTCAGCAGACAGTCGTACGGACTGTAGCTGGAGTAACTTCGTCTATTGACGACCTGTCGGCTTTGTACAGGTACGGTGCGGCAGTGTGTGTTGTATCATTGTTGCTATTGTGAGAGTGAACAAGCTTAGTGTACCCTGTAGTCACTCAAACAGATAAGGGACAGTGACTTCAGGGAGTATAGGCATGTACTTGAACGTAGCCGTCTAGAGCCTTATCTAGTGATTGCTTGATCGGTGCTTGTGTACAAGATAATGATGTAACCAACTGGTTGTGAAAGATGCTGGGCATCACCAGATGCTAGTCTTGTCCGACAGTTGTGTGTGGCACTCAGCAGACAGTCGTACGGACTGTAGCTGGAGTAACTTCGTCTATTGACGACCTGTCGGCTTTGTACAGGGAAAGCCGATTGCCCATAACCTTTCACACTTTTGGGCCTACAAACAAGGCCGATGTCCCTTCTGATAAAAGTGGATTGAATCACCCCATTTGTCAACATCTTCGTGCTGAGTTCAGTGATGTCTTTTCTGAGAAATTAGAAGGCCTACCTCCTGACAGACATCTGTTCCACACTATCCCATTGTATAGTGAACATGTTCCTCCATCCCGACCTGGTTACCGTTTAGCTTTGCCTGAGTTGCAAGAAGCACAGAGACAGGTTGCTGAACTTCTTGAGCAGGGATTGATTCAACCAAGTTGCAGTCCGTTTAGCAGCCCTGTTCTGTTTGTGAAGAAAAAGGATGACACGTTGTGTATGGTTATCGACTATCGTGCGTTAAACCGCATTACTGTCCCTGATCGTTATCCTCTCCCGCGGATTGATGAGTTGCTTGATAAACTGCAAGGTGCTGTGTGCTTTACAAGTCTTGATTTACTCTCTGGTTATCATCAAATTCGCTTGCAAGAGGAAGATGTTCCCAAAACTGCTTTCCGTGTTCCTTTTGGCCATTATGAGTTCAAAGTTCTACCCTTCGGTTTAACAAATGCCCCCCCTACTTTTCAACGTATGATGAATCGCGTATTCCATGACTTTGTGGCTGAAGGCTTTGTGGTAGTGTACCTTGATGATGTTTTGATCTTCTCTAAAACCGAGGAAGAGCATAAAGAGCATTTGCAAAAAGTGTTCGAGCGCCTACGTGAAGAGAAATTGTTTGTGAAGCTAAAGAAGTGTTCTTTTTGTCAGCCTGAACTACGCTATCTTGGCTTTATTGTGGGGAAGCATGGAATCAAGATTGATCCGGATAAAGTCGCAGCAGTGATGAAGTGGGTCGTACCGACGACGGCCACTGAGGTACGACAGTTTTTGGGCCTCTGCAATTTTTCGCGGAAATTTGTGCAGGGGTATAGTCAACTTGCTGCCCCGTTGAATCACTTATTGCGAAAAGGTGTCCCTTGGCTGTGGACTGATGCATGTCAAAAAGCCTTTGAAGGGTTGAAGTGGGCCATCACAAATGCCCCAGTGTTGGCAATCCCTGATCTCTCCCCGGATGCGCCTAAGTTTCGGGTAGTGTGTGATGCCTCAAAGAATGGTGTTGGTGCTGTGCTTGAGCAAAATGGACGCCCATGTGCCTATATGAGCCGGAAATTTTCTGATGCTGAGAGAAATTATCATGTCACCGAGCAAGAGTTGGCTGCAGTGTGTATGGCATTGACTGATTGGCGATGTTATCTCCTTGGGAAACCCTTTGAAGTGGTCACTGATCATGCAGCAAACACGTTTTTGCCGTCCCAATCGGTTTTGAGCCCTCGGCAAGCCAGGTGGTCGGAGTTGCTCCAGATGTACTCTATAGAGTGGAAGTATGAGCCCGGTCGTACTAATGTTGCGGACCCTTTGAGTAGGAATCCAGCGTTCGTCGTTAGTTCTTTGGTGCACACTCCTAGGGGCTCTGTTCAGCGTAGGGCCGCGATGGGGGGGCGCGGCATAGGTCATCGTATTAGGTGTGCTGTACTTACGCGCAAGGGGGCGCGTTCCACTGGAGGCGGTACGGCCCCGCCATTAGGTGGGGTGGTCCCTGGAGCAGCGAGTGACTCGGGCGACGCGTGCCCGGATGGGTTCACCATGTGGTGCCCCGAGGGGGAAGACTGGTTGCACCGCATACGGACCGCGTATGAGAAGGATCATCTTCTAAGGGATGGGCGTAAAAGACAAAGAGCGAAGTTGGTCGCTAAAGATGGTTACTGGTTCCGTGGAAAAGCAATGTATGTTCCCGAAATGGCAGATGGTAAAGATAAAGAGCTCAAAGAAGCCATTCTCAAAGAAAACCATGAAGTGCCACAGGCAGGCCATGTGGGCCGGACTAAAATGTTGGAGAAAATACAACGGTATTTTTGGTGGCCGAAGCTGAGGGAAGGTGTTGAAGATTTTCTTCGCGTTTGCGATGCGTGCCAGCGCAACAAGGTGGATACCTCACTGCCAGCTGGTCTGCTGCAGCCTCTACCAATTCCTTCACGAAGGTGGGAAAGCATCTCCATGGATTTTATTACTGACTTACCCAGAACGGTGAACGGGAATGATGCTATCCTTGTGGTTGTGGACCGACTGTCTAAATATGCGCATTTCATCCCAACAACTGATCAGCTGTCTGCTGAAGGTCTTGCTGATGTGTTTGTGGATCGTGTGTTTAAGCTGCACGGTATGCCTAAAGAGGTGTTGACTGATCGCGGAACGGTGTTCACGAGTGCCTTCACTAAAGCGTTGTTTAAAATTTTGGGCACGAGGTCTGTTTTTTCAACGGCTTATCATCCACAGACTGATGGCCAAACTGAGCGTGTGAATCGCATTGTGGAAGACATGTTGCGGCATTATGTTAGTCCTACACAACATGATTGGGATGTGCATGTGCCAGCCGCACAATTCGCTTATAACAATGCTCATCAAGAATCCGTTCGCACAACTCCATTACCGGTTGGTGTATGGGGAGGATCCTATTGAGCCGTTTGCAGTGATTTCTGGGACCACTTTTCCGTCGGCTAAAAGATTTGCTATAAAGTTGCATGATGATCTCGCGTTAGCGAAGCGCAACCTGATTGAGGCACAAGATAGGCAGCGCACTTATGCTAACCAGGGGCGCAGACATGTTGAG
>KV908634.1:69107-76607 GCA_002005505.1 Botryococcus braunii
TAGCATGTCAAAATGACACTGAAAGCTTACAAACCTAGTGATTGCAACCAAAGCGTTGCAACCGTTACTTTCCGGAGATTGTGGGCTTACCAATGTTCTTACTCCACAGTGCATGCTTCACATACTCAAAGAACATGGTTGAATATACACGAGCTTGGAGCCCCAAGATGATTATTTCCACCTCTGAAGTCTGCCAAGCTCGACCACGGTCTCGTTTCCTATGCGGCTCGGTCGTGACCGTCGATGACGGTAGACTGCTCACGTGCCGCTCCTAACCGTACTTCATAGTCACATAAAGTGACTATGCAGTCCACACCTGATGTGGTCATCAGTCTCACGTCTTAATGAATTCCTAAATGATCTTCTCACCTGGCTAGCGTACACACTCGATGGAGTCTCTAACTTGATGCTCACTTGCAACTGTCCAAGACTTGTACTGACGTGTAGGTCCCTAAATGGCTGTCCCAGTACACCTTCATCACTGTCCCTGAAACGCTTATGCAGGCGTTTCCTTGTGCCTTGTACCTTACAGGTTGTCTATGTTCATATCATGTGACTTCTAAAACTGTACTTGTAAACATGAGCCTTTAGTACGTATCCAAACGTACACACGTACCTTACAGCTCATCAGTTTACACAACACGCTCCCTCCCCCCTCCTCCCTCGCTCCCACTCTCCCTCTCCCTCCCTTCCCCGCCCCCTCCTCTCTCCCTCCCTTCCCCACCCCCCCCCCTCCATACCTCTACATACATCTCCCCCCCCCCAAAACACACACACTCTCTCTCTCTCTCTCTCTCTCTCTCTCTCTCTCTCTCTCTCTCTCTCTCTCTCTCTCTCTCTCTCTCTCTCTCTCTCTCTCTCTCTCTCTCTCTCTCTCTTTCTCTCCCTCCTCCCTCCCTCTCTCCCCCCCTCTCTCCCTCTCTCCCCCCCCCCCCCCCTCTGTCTGTCCGGCTCTCTCTGCCCACGACTTTTTTTCACCGACACCCCCTTTCCCTTCTTTACCTCTTCCTCTCACTCCATACCTCTACATACATCTCCCCACACACACACACACACACACACACACACCACACACACACACACACACACACACACACACTCTCTCTCTCTCTCTCTCTCTCTCCTCTCTCTCTCTCTCTCTCTCTCTCTCTCTCTCTCTCTCTCTCTCTCTCTCTCTCTCTCTCTCTCTCTCTTTCTCTCTCTCTCTCTCTCCCCCCCCCACCCCCACCCCCCCTCCCTCTGTTTCCATCTTAACACTTAGCATTGATAACTAAACAAGGCCCAAGTGATGCATGAGTCCTCACGTTGAGGATTTTCCCCGTGGGATGGTCCCGGAAAGGAAAGGAAAGGGAACTGTGGTCACTCGAGTTCAAGTGCTTGTGCGCCATTTTCGGTCGCAGCTTTCCACCTCGTGATCACAGCAACAGCAGAGCATAGGAACAGCAGAGCATAGGCACCGCTGTTGCTAATGTTGACGGTTGGCATTTTGGGATGTCCCCTTTGAACTTACTTTTGACATAAAGAATAATGTCTGGAGACGCGCCTGATGATAAGGATGCTCCTGTGAGAGCTCTGGACGAGGATGACATAGCACTTCTGAAGACTTATGGGTTGGGTCCATACGCCTCTCGCATAAAAGATGTAGAAAAAGACATAAAGGCAATAGCGCAAAAGGTTAATGACATATGTGGCGTGAAAGAGTCTGATACGGGGCTAGCGCCCCCAAGTCGATGGGACTTGGTGTCAGACAAGCAAACAATGCAGGAGGAGCAACCGTTGCAGGTGCGGTAGTACTTTTTGAATGGTAATTCGGCTTCAACATTTTTTAAGTTTGGCTTCCTTAGCCTTCGCATTTGAGATTCTGAAGTGGGAACTTCTACTGCTCTTCCTTTTCGTTGCGGGAAGATGGGATTGTACTTACCTTTGCTGCCTGAACCATTTCAGGTCGCGCGGTGCACGAAGATAATAAAACCTGGAACGGAGGAGACGAAATATGTTATAAACGTCAAACAAATAGCGAAGGTAAACCAGATCTGTCCCTAACTCGCAGATATTTGCCTCATGTAAACACGTAGTTGTTCACAACTCTTCAAACAAGGAACGTAATGCATTTTCTACATATGTACGTCCGTGTTGAAGGCTGATATGGGGCGGGTCTGCTACAGTTTGTGGTGGGTTTGGGAGACAGAGTGGCCCCAACAGATATTGAAGAAGGAATGCGTGTTGGGTGGGTTCCCATTGCTTCAATTCAATCAGCCTTGGTTGTGTACCCACTGGTACTCATGTCAGGAAATGGAAATGTCGACAACATTGTTCTGTGTCAGAGGTGGCCAGTTTGACAGTAATGTATCCTGAACTGGCGATTTGGGTAGCTGACTGGATGATTATGAAGCACATGGGACCTCACAGATGGAGGGTGGTAGGGCTTAGAGAGGGCATGAAGTTTTGGGAAGTGAAACTTGGTAAGGAGTGTGTTTGTGTCGGGTGGAGTCCGGCGTGGGTTCCCTTGGATTCCAGCGCCCATGATTCTGCTGGCACAAGGCCAAGAGTTTGACGGGCATGCATGTCTGTGCCTGTCACTGGAGATTAATGTGTCTTTTCCTTGTAGAGCCTCTTCACTCATTCCTGCATGCCTCCTTGCAGGGTGGATCGCAACAAGTACCAAATCCAGATCCCACTGCCACCAAAAATTGATGCTAGTGTTACCCTCATGATGGTGGAGGAAAAACCAGATGTCACGTACAGCGATATTGGTGGGTGTAAGGAACAAATTGACAAGATGCGCGAAGTGGTAGAGTTACCAATGCTCCACCCCGAAAAATTTGTGCAGCTGGGCATTGACCCTCCAAAGGGAGTCCTTTGTTATGGACCGCCAGGTGGGGGCCCCTCGGCTTCCAGGCCAAACACAGTGTTTCAGATGAATGCCAATAGATGTTGGCATTCATCTGAAACTCTTACTTAAATTACTTATTCTGGTGCCTTAGAGATGATGGCAAGCACTGTCAGCCATGTGAGTACCTCTTCACATTGTTTGGTACTTGATGTGGATAAGAGGCAGAACTACATTTTTTAAATTTTTCGGAAACTCAAGATGCATTCTGTCACTACATGCGCATGGTGCTGTTCATCATTATTTTTGCACAGTCAGCATGCCTCATGGACCTCAATCTCCTGCGGCTGCTGTTTGGTAGCAAGGGCCTTCGCTCGTACCACTTCTGGATCCTGCCTTTCATTATTGTCTGATGAAAACTGCGGACAAAGAAGATGTCCAGGATCCCATGGCTGGATTACTGCATTTAGAACTTTTGTGGGGTACTCTGTCTTGGATAAGAGAGGGTACCCTGTCTGGGATGTTTACCATAATCTCTGCACAAGGTTCTTTGTACAAATGATAGGCCTTCTGGGGTATGAAATGCCTGAATTTCTTCATGGCAAATGGATCGTTGGCCTGTGCTAGTCTTGAGGGATGGGATCTGGATCCAGCTGGCCTTACTCATCAGTCTTTTGTTACGGTGATCTGGGGGGTTACAGGCCAGAACATGGCCTCTAGAGGCCACGTGTGCCTTTTTACTATCACAGTAGCCTTTTGAGGGAGTGCACCAATTTACTCTTCAATGTCTGTGCTTCAAAAATATAGGCTGGAAATGGTCTGCAGTTAACTAGCAGACTGAAGAGACAGAGCAGAAAGAGAGGGGGTTTAACGAGCACAAGAATGAGGAATGAAAAGGATAGATGGAAGGAGGGAAGGGAGAAGGGGGTGATGGGGAGCGTATTCTAAGGGTTTAGGAACTCAACTTTCCCCCTCCTCAAAGACGCGTGAACCATGCTCCCTCTCGCCGTCCCTCCCCCTTCTTCTCTCTGCCTCCCCCCCCTCCCCCCCCTTCTCTCCTTTCCCCGTCTCACCTCCACCCTCCCTCCCTGTCCTCCCCCCCCTCTCTCTCTTTTCTCTCTCTCTCTCTCTCTCTCTCTCCTCTCTCTCTCTCTCTCTCTCTCTCTCTTCTCTCTCTCTCTCTCTCTCTCTCTCTCTCCTCTCTCTCTCTCTCTCTCTCTCTCTCCCTCTCCTCTCTCTCTCTCTCTCTCTCTCCTCTCCTCTCTCTCTCTCTCTCCTCTCTCTCTCTCTCTCTCTCTCTCTCTCTCTCCTCTCGCTCTCTCTCTCTCCTCTCTCTCTCTCCTCCCTCTCTCTCTCTCTCTCTCTCTCTCGCTCTCTCTCTCTCTCTCTCTCTCTCTCTCTCCTCTCTCTCTCTCTCTCTCTCTCTCTCTCTCTCTCTCTCTCTCTCTCTCCCCCCCCCCCATCCCTCCCCCCCCCCTCTCCCTCTCTCTTTCTCCCTCCCCCCTCCTCTGCGCGCGTGCGCGCGCGCACACACACACACACACACATACTTACACACACACACACACACACACACGCGCGCGCGCGCGCGCGCGCACTGGGAAGCACCTATGCATGTAGACGCACACGTAGGGAGAGTAGGCGTGGGGTAGTGGGTGGTGCACTGCAGGCTGCCAGGCTTATTAAGACACTGATCATTGCAGGAACGGGAAAGACGCTTCTGGCACGGGCAGTCGCTAACAGGACAGATGCCTGCTTCATCCGAGTTATTGGCAGTGAACTCGTCCAGAAATATGTCGGTGAAGGAGCGCGCATGGTTCGTGAGCTCTTTCAGATGGCACGCTCCAAAAAAGCCTGCCTTATTTTCTTTGATGAAGTAGACGCTATTGGTGGAGCTCGCTTTGATGATGGTGCTGGTGCGTATCCACGGCTTGACTTTCAATGCTAGGCTTTGCCTTGTCTATGTTTGACAGGATTCAGCCTTCCATGCTTCAAAACCCGGGTGAAGAGGCAGATGGCTAGGCCTGGTCTCGGCCTGCTGGCTGCAAAACAAATGGGCAGAGGAGCCTTGTTTTGCTAGGGCTGTAGAGAGATGTACTCCATTTAAACTATATCTTTAATACGATGGGGGAAGTATATGAAAGGTGATGGGGGAAATTCTTACAAATTGGGTGTTGCTAACTCGGTTGTGCATGAGTTAGGGGGCGACAATGAAGTACAACGGACCATGCTAGAGATAGTAAACCAACTGGATGGCTTTGACTCGCGAGGAAACATAAAGGTGATGCCACACTGTTTTTAGTGCCTGGCGGCTGTGCCATCTTTAGTTGCCTGCTGATCTTTGTTTTGTGCTAGGTGTCTTTGCAATCTTTGTTTCCAGGTGTTCCATGTATCTGTGCAAGCATGGCGCTGTGATCAGAGGGTAAGGATTTTCATTGTCAAATGGAGAATCTATTGCAAGTTATAAGAATGACTGCAGCCGTGGGAGCAGCTGCAGCAGCTGCTCCTCCTGCAGCATGAGATGTAGTAGTAATATTAAAAACAGCAAAATATATAAGACAGTAAGTTCTCCTTATAGGTAGGAGTTGCCTTGCATAATACTAACATCCGTAATATCGCCAACAACATAACAAGGAATGGGGCTGTACCATAAGAGAGTATTTCCCTTCGTGATGCTTCAAAACTAACCCATATCCTTGACAGTGCCAACACCATAATACCTAACTGAGATTTTTTGGCTGTTAAATTCAAAGAGGGGTTCATTCCCTTGCACAACCCCTCAGGTGGCTACCTGCTCTGTGACAGACAGAAAGGGAGCAGCTGTAAATTGATTAATCATTTTGAAGAATGAAGAAAGGGTGGGTTGGAGTCTTCCCTTCCGCTTCAATTTGGGCCTGTACTACCTTTGGAATGTACACAGATGTGGTTATTGATGGAAGACTGCGGGGTTTAGGTGCTCATGGCCACGAACCGGCCAGACACATTGGACCCTGCCCTGCTGCGGCCTGGCCGCTTAGACCGCAAGGTTGAATTTGGTCTTCCTGACCTTGAAAGCAGGACGCAAATATTCCAAATCCACACTCGAACTATGAACTGTGAAAGGGACATCCGGTTTGAGCTACTGGCAAGGTAATGCACCCAAGCCCCTCCACGCCCCTCCCCCCCCCTTTGATAGAAAAACAAGTATATTCTCTCTACGCTGGACCCTGTTGATGTTAATTTACACGTGACTGTGGTTCTTAGCTTCAAACTTGAAGAAGAGACAGATTGTCTGCAAGAGCTGGGGGGGTCAGTTCACATACATTGACAGGATGCCTGAGAGGGAGAACTGTGGTTCAGGCTATGCCCAAATAGCACAGGAGCAGACATCCGAAGCGTCTGCACAGAGGCAGGCATGTTTGCAATCAGAGCTCGGCGAAAAACAGTGACAGAGAAGGATTTCTTGGATGCTGTCAACAAGGTGAGAAGTTCTTTATACACTGCTCTATTGTTTGCAGACTCTTCATTCTCCAAACATATGTGTGTGCATGTGTCAAAGCAAGCCCGCGCGCGTGCATGCGTGTGTGTGTGTGTGTGTTTGTGTGTGTGTGTGTGTGTGTGTGTGTGTGTGTGTGTGTGTGTGTGTGTGTGTGTGTGTGTGTGTGTGTGTGTGTGTGTGTGTGTGTGTGTATGTGTGTTTGGGGGGGGGGGGGCTTTTATTTGCACATGCGGCGCACCAATGTATACCAGTGGGCGTTTGTGTTCAGTTGTGATCCGCTGTTCTTGAGACAAGCCATGTGATTCTTTTGGGTGCTAGTGGCCCGGTGTGTGTAAGTTCTCGTGAACTAGAGAATCAGGTTGGTTGTTCGTGTTAGCACTGCAGTCGGAGGATTGTCATGTGCATCACTACGCCCTTGGTGGGGCCTTGGGATTTTTCTCTTTCTTGACGGAGAGTGGAGCCTCTTTCTGGACTTTTAAGTATGGCCCTTCGAGGAGCTTGGCTTGAGTTGGCTTGATGTTGGTTGGGTGAACAGGTGATAAAAGGCTATCAGAAGTTCAGCGCAACCCCAAAGTACATGGTATATAATTAAACTCACTGCTCCCAGTAGGCAATGCAGTGTCCAGCATGCAAGTCATGCACAACCATTTTTGTGGACCTCCCAAAAGTCTGGCCTCAGGCAGATGGAACCAAAATCCACCAGGACGTGTCCTTAACGATCAGCACGGCATGCTAAGTGTGGCAGTTTGTGCAGACAGTCAAACGTGACTGTCGCACCATCAAACTGGATGCAGAACAGGGAGTCGTCAGAAGAAGTCAGCCAGTGTCATGGTGCTTGTGAGTCCTCCGGTAGTATGAGTCCTCCTACTTGTATGAGGAGCAATCTAGCTACTGTAACAGCTTTTGCGTTACAACTGTTGTAGCTGATCAGGAAAAGTTATTGACTTGTTTCAGTCTCCACGCCGAAGCGCGCCTGCATCCGGAGGTGGCAAGAAGGGACGGATAGCACTCATCCGTAGGACTTTAGAGTATGTATAAGAAAATATAAAATTGGCGACTGTGTTGAAATCCATCAAATTGTATCGAAGCAGAGGCAGGGTGTGTGCTCAGATGCAGGCCTGAATTTGAGGGACACTCATCAGGGTATTGCACAAACGAGGCACTAGAAGTCTTTGCTGTAGGCGCAGTTATA
>KV908634.1:81607-89107 GCA_002005505.1 Botryococcus braunii
TGTATGTGTGCATTTTCGTGTCGTCTGCATGTGTGTTTGTGTGTGTTTGGGGGGGGGGGGGGGGGCGGGGGAGGAGGGAACGGGAGTTGATGCTTTGCTTTCCCCATTTGGTTTTGGGGGGGGGGGGGGGGGGTTGCACTTGCATCGTGTAAAAAGAGTTAGTGTCTATTGTCAGCAGTAATTTCATAGCGGTCTTGAGGGGTTGCAAATTGAGACCTCCATCCATGTCGCATGCGTGGTTTACTGGAAGTGGCAATTTGCTTGTGGGGCCTTGTGGGGCCTCATCTGTGGATGGCAAGGGGTCTCCTTTAGGGAGGGGACTCACTATCGGTTGCCACCGGCAGGTTGTATATCATGTGACATATGCACACTCCTCATGTTAATGGCATGAGGGCGGGCCCCTCGAAGGTGCCCATCATGGGTATCTCTGCAGGACGAAATTGCGAGCACAGGGAGCAACTTCCACGAATGGCCGGTTCCATTCTAGCGCCCATCTGGCAACTGGTTCTTGATGTTTCATGTTTTTGCTTGCCGACGGTGGCATCACACATTTCCTTATGTTGCCAACCATGGCACTGTAAGTAGGTGCCAATGACAAGTTTTACTTACAAAAGGTTAAGGTGCACGATTCGAGGTCCATTGATTACAGTTGTTCTTATGCCCCTAGGGTTCATTTCGCCGGTCCTCTGGTAGCTTGTTGGATTTAAACCAGCATTTCACTGCACCACTCTTGGCAAAATTTTCTGAAGACTTTGCCTGGCAACTTGAAAAGGTGGGAGTGATGGGGCACAGATGCGATGCCTGTGGAGATCGTGCAATTCTGCTGGAAGTACAATCTGGAGAGGCTGCAGAATCTGCCTGAAGTGGCGGGGGCTACTGCCAAGCTGCGTGTCAATGCTGATGGAACCCCGTACGTCACAGATAACTCAAACTACATCGTCGACCTCTATTTTGAGGAGCCTGTCAAGGATGCTTATGCTGCTGCGAAGGCCATCAGCGCCTTAACAGGTGTTGTGGATCACGGCCTCTTCCTGGACATGGTGGATGTCTGCATCATTGCCAACTCCGAGGGCATAACTGTCCAGGAACGGTAATTGGTGGGAAGCAGGATTGAGAATACAAGAATGCAGACCGACCTGGAAGATGTAGGACTGCTTCGATAGATGGAATGGCCTCGTATCGAAGATCTGTCAGAAAGCTTCGAAGTCTGCTCTTTGATTAGGACACAAAGTGGCGGGAATTTCCTTGACCAGTCAGGGTGCAAGAAGCAGTCACCCTGGCACTTGAAGAAGAGGGAGGCGGCCGAGAGAGGACAGGTCTCAGCTCCCAACCTTCCCTTACACACGCGCATGTCTTCTCAGCAGTATGAGCATTGTATACATCTGTATGTGTTCTCAGAAAAGTTTAGCCGTGATGCCGGCATCCGGCATGTGTGCTGCCACGATGTTCCGTCATGGCCAGGGAGTGAAGCTTAAGCAGGTTTGCAAGTTATCATGGCGTGATTAGCATTGTAGCCCCGAGTTGTGGATTGTTGGAAAGGTAGGACGCTGCAGCCCTCAGCCTCCATGCCGGAATGTGTGGGACCCGCCCGGGATTACAGAATGTGAGGCAGGCTTTGGGAGTTTGAGACACCTTCCAGGGCATGGCAAATGGTGAGGTCACGAAATTGGAGGGGATTGTGACCACTGAGGGCTCCACCAGCGCAGATGCAATCGTCCGGAAGGTTCGGATGATGGAAATTTGGACATTCAGACTGTGGTTCAAGTTGGAGGTGGGATCCTCGTCCTGTCTTTGATTAAATTTGGATGCCTGCAATGGGGCTCCTTGATTGGGAAAGCCTTCACAAGCATTTCAACTTTTAGAACAACAGTGTGTTCACACGTTGCGGTGTTGCTGGAGGCACATTCAAGGGCTCCGATCTATGTTAGATGCAGTTTTACCGTAGTGACGCAGCAAGACTGTGATGCCCTCTAAGTTTTCGTCCTGGCTTTCGGTGACATGAGATGAGTCACTCGTAGGGCCTTGCACGACTACTTTCATGGCAAAGGAAGAACCGTGGCTTGAAAGAGAGAAATTGTGACACGCATGAGGAATCTGTGGGAGCGAGTTGCGGTGTTGGCCATCCATTTGCTGGTGCTCCTGGGTGGCCCTACTGTTAAACAACGCCCTTAGACAACCGTTGGACAACGTCAGTGTTGTGCGTCCTGATCTGCAGCATTGTCGGGTAAGCTTGTTATCAATGAAGGTGATGGAGGAATAATTTCGTGCACGCGTACACTGTGGCTATACGGCACTTGCTGGTGTGGGGATGTGGTTGGCATTCGACGTGCCTTGTGTCTGAGAAGTTCAGCATTGTTTTGTCACGCTCATCCGGATGGGATCCCCAGTGTGATTCAAAGACTGCCAACCACATCCAGACATACATCCAGACAACTCCTTCCTGTGCCTTTCCAAACGAGTACACAAGAGAGGCCTTCAGCATTCAAAGTCGAGATAAGCTTGCACTTTCTCTCCTTCCTTCCCAAGAAGCCTGCATACGGAAGCTGAAAGTTCTATGGTCCTTGACGTGTCCTCATCGATTGCCAGGGCAAACGAACTTGCATTCAAGGGACGCAGACGGCTGAGTTGTGGCTTTCTCGCTTAACAATCTCTATCGCTCCTTCCACCAACAGAATTAAAGCACTATAACAGTCCCTTCAAAGGTCGTGGCAAGCTGTAGTCTGTTCAAAGTGCCCTTTTCCTGCAAAATAGGCAACGGAGGGGGGCGGTGGAGAGACAGCATCCAAAAGTGAATTGGGATTATGCAATGCGTGCTGTGCATCTGGCACCCCCTTAAAAAGAGTACGCCCCCCTGAGAACACCAGGAATATGACGATAGCAGTTCTACTACCCCCATGGTAGTGACAGACGGTAAACGTTGAACCCGTCTCTTGGTGACATTTAAGGGCCTTCAAATAGCCTGAAGACAAAACAGCCCTCCTGGGGAGGCCATCTTGCGTATCTGGGTGGAACCGGACGCGCACACAAGCCCCCCCCCCCTCCCCACCCCCAACACACAGACACACATTTACGTGTGTCAGTGTGTGCATGCATACACGCGCATGCGAGAAAAAGTGAGAGAGAGAGAGAGAGAGAGAGAGAGAGAGAGAGAGAGAGAGAGAGAGAGAGAGAGAGAGAGAGAGAGAGAGAGAGAGAGAGAGAGAGAGAGAGAGAGCCCGAGAGAAAGAGAGAAAGAGAGAGCGTGTATGCGAGCGCGCGCGCGCGCGCGCGCGCGCGTGTGTGTGTGTGTGTGTGTGTGTGTGTGTGTGTGTGTGTGTGTGTGTGTGTGTGTGTGTGTGTGTGTGTGTGTGTGTGTGTGTGTGTCCATGTACGTGGAATGTCATGCCACTGCGCTGGCACACCAGCTTGTGAAATGATGAGAGTCAGCGGATGCCACACCCGACCTCCCCTTCCTCCTTATTACCCTGTCAAGCTTTCCCATCAACTCTGGCAGACGTGTGGGTGTGACACCTATGGTAAAAAGGCCAGGGAGGTTGGGCAAGGCAGGCGAAGTTGTTCTTCAAACGCTTGGAGTCATCAGGAGCAAATGGGAAGATTGGGTAAAGGGGGCAGGGGGAAGGAAGCACCCTCAATAACCAAGTATGCAGCTCCATCCACTCTTGAAGCGACTCACAAAAATAGCATCTCATGTATGGTATCCACTATCTGAAAGGGTCCTAAGATCTTCAGTTTGTGGGCCACGTACCTCTGCACATACTTGTCTTCTCACACACAGAAATGTAACACTGCCCTAATGACCAATTCAATCACTTGCAAGTATCACCTTTTCTGCTAAATGCAGCAAAAATGAGCCTCCACGGGCTTCAGGTCGTGCTTACTTCTGGACCCTGCCGCACTGGTTGACAGTGAGTTCTGCCACTTGAGACGGCTGGTCCATAAAAGAATAATCCTCATACTTAGTTGCATGGACGGGGGATGAAACGCACATGAAGCTTCCATTCGGCATGCAGGCCACAACGTCTCCTACCTGTAATGATACTTATGTTACTGTGACGCCCTTTAACCCGGTCAGTAGTCAGAATAAGCTTCCTGAAAGCCTACATTTGAGCATGCGAACCCCACTCAAAGCCCACACATGTGGTCCAATGCCCACAAGCAAATCAGACAAACCTGCTTCCTGGTTTGACTGTATGGTGGCCCAAAGCGCTTCCCTGAACTTGACTACGATCTATTCTCCTTCACTGCTCAATCCCAACAACTGCAGAGTTGACAAATGCAGGAATTCCAGCTTCTTGATCTGCATGCCCTTGATCACGCTTGAATATGCTCCTGGAAATATGCAGCTAAATAAGAGGCCATAAATCCTTGAGTGCCCCTTCTGCCGAATGTCATCTCCGCCGGTTTTTAAGCATATTGGAGAGCCAGTCCAACCCTTCAAACAGGCCTTCCCCCTTGATCGCTGATGTCTTGAATATGGCCCAGTCCCTGTTCTTGATGTTTGGCAGGCCAAGCCCCTCTGCCACCTGTGCATCACTTAATGCGCCTGGAAGGTCCTGCACATGCCCCCACCTCTTGCGTCATGCATTGTGCAGATATGAGCCAGCATTTAAAAATGCATTTCATAAAACATAGCTCAAAGCGTAGACTCGCACAGCAATTGCTCATTGAAACGTGGTACGCATTTATCGACAGATGGCAAGAGCATGTCTCAGGTTTCTGCAAGTGCATCTCGCAACTGAAAGCCACAATCATTGGCGATGGACATTTTTAAGCATCCCTTCCAACCACAAACTTTCTGCAAGCAAATGGCTCGGTGTTGCATCTGAAAAAAACTATTGAAACCTACTTGCTTGTTTGCATAAACCAGAATCAGAGCGTCCTTCAGCTCTTCCTCTGACAAAATTGCATGAAACTCATCAGCAGATGTGCCAATGCGATCCTTGTCGCTGCTATCCACCACATATATTATAGCCTGCATAGCCATCGCAGCTGGTGAAAGTTACTTACGTGGGGAGTCCTGAAGAGTATCGATTATGAAGTACAGTAGAGCAGCATTTTTAAGAAGCAATAGAAAAATGAAAAGCAGCCACGGCTGCCTACCAAAGGCAGGAATCTACCCAAGATCCATGTTGGCCATTGCGGATGACTAGATGGATGGACGAATGGATGGATTGGTTGTTACATGTTTTTTTAAAGGTGTCAAAAACTCAGGAGCCTTAGTCGCTCCCACAGACCACCATTGTACTGAGTTCTTGAACTAAGGGTCTGTACTGAAGGACTGTCAGGCAAAAACAGAAATTTTAACTTCAATGCAGGAGCACAGTGGAAGTTGTAATTTGTCAAGATCTTCCTACAATAGAGCGCAAGTGAAGCATGAAGTCCTGCATCAAGGATGGGATTTGGAGAGGGGCTTAAAAAATCCACACTCTACGCTGTTTTGCTGCAAGGACTGCGTGCATGTCTGCACACTGTGTAACTGCTAGATCGTAACAGACATGCCCCAAACCCCAATTCCCAGATTAGCTAGTCTCAGATTTGAAAATTAAAGGTTCTAACATGTACTCTCCAACCCAAGGAATCTTATCTGGCAATGGCATGGTATAGCCCAAGAAGCCAGGACTTGGGGATGCGACCAACACTTGCCAAGGGGGTCTAATTTGCCAGATAAGATACGTGTATTGTCTATGGAACAGATTTAGGAAGATCACCTGAGTGTTTGGATAGTAGCAACGCCAATACGGTCGTATGCTGGTCTGTCCTCCCAGATCCCAGACTTGAAACTTTATGTTCTTATATGTCACAGTCTCCACGTTGAACCCAATTGCTGCATTACAGATTGCACTTTAGCCGTTACAACCTTTCCCAGAGGACTCCAGATTATTGCATTTCACTGCTACTGCAAACAAGTTCATGAGGCAGTTAGGCCAGCATATGTGGGTCGTACTAGGTATGGTTGCAACGACTTCTCCTACTTGAAGCCGATCTGCGCCCAAAATAATCCAGCAAATGGATGAGTACATCTGGAACTCCCTTAGTTTAAACATACAAAACCCCAAAGTACTGTTCTTGCAGAAGAATCCCACGCTGTGGGGTTACATACCAGACCTTCCAAACTGTGGTGATAACATATAGCATGCCACAAAATTCTTATCCAAAAAAGCAAAGGATCTCACATAAGATTGTCGTCTTCCCTGCATTGTCGAGACCCAGCACCAGGATCCGAGCCTCCTTCTCTCCGAAGATGTTCAGCAACCTGGACATCCATAGGCCCATCTTCCTTCCAAACCCGCAGGCCTATTATCAGCAATTTAACAAGCCTCTAACTGATCAGGCTGAGAAGGAAGGACGAACAAGAGGTGTATAGACGGGGAACCGCTGACAACGAGGTGCCTCGGCGGAGTCCAGTATCATCTCTAGCGCTTCTTGAATGCGCTCCTTTCAACGTTCAGTTACCGTCAAAAGTTGATTTTAATTCACCAAGCTGGAGCTTTTGGCCTTTGCGACGATCCGCCGCGGGGAGAGCAGCCAGACCCGTCCTCATTGTGGATCGGCCGTACAGTGACGACGTTCACAGGGGATCGACCGTGACGATGTGCCGTGACGGCCCTTCAACTGAGAAGACATTTGAAAGACCCTGAAGACATTTTATTATCCATTTATTCTCTATTCTTTAACATGTTGATAAGTAGGTTCGTTCTGAAAATAACTGAGGCAACCGTTTCATGTGAAGTTGTCAGGGATCGATGACGAGTGTTCACAAGAAGTGAGATTCCATCTGCCAGTCTAAATCTAGCGCTCGTCTGGGACGCATCCAATTGAAAATTCTCATTGGTTTCACATTGGCTGTTCAAGCTGGAATAGCCCCTCCTACTAAAGTGTGAACGCGTCCTGGAAGCGCTTTCCTCTGAACATCATTCTGCTTGGCTAGCTTGGGGCAACTGCAGTGTAACGCTGCGATGCAGATTTCCCATTCTGAGTAATGGTCTCCGATGTTCGTGGGAACAGGCGTTCACACTGGAATGACGGCCAATGTCCACGACCACCCGCACGACAGAGCCTGGCAACGTCAGCACCAGTGGCCGCGCACTCCCTGAATAATCATTTAGACACGGTATAGTCATGGCTTACTTAGTTTCTTTGCGTGTCCAGTCCCTGAGAAGCTGTGCCATATTAGAAGTATGGTCTAGACCTGTCCGTGTCGCTGAGTGTGTGGGTGGGCAATGACAAATTCGACAACCGGGAGCCTCAAACGGTTTCTGTCTCCCCCCCTTCTCTCAATCTCTCTCTCTCTCTCTCTCTCTCTCTCTCTCTCTCTCTCTCTCTCTCTCTCTCTCTCTCTCTCTCTCTGTCTGTCTGTCTCTCTGTCTCTCTCTCTCTCTCTCTCTCTCTCTCTCTCTCTCTCTCTCTCTCTCTCTCTCTCACACACACACACACACACACACACACACACACACACACACGCACACGCACACGCACACGCACACGCACACGCACACGCAC
>KV908634.1:94107-96607 GCA_002005505.1 Botryococcus braunii
CGGCAACAACTCCATTTTATCCACTGCATTTCCACCGCCCTTACCTATGCCAAAGCGTCATCTCGTCAATCTGTAGATTTGTCAAAGACGCGGTCAGAAGAACAGGCTTCACATACCTGACATCCGTGTCTTCATGATCTAAATTCACAGAATAAGTACATGTGTGCATGGTCCGTTTCTGCGCGCGCGCGCGTCTCTCTCTCTCTCTCTCTCTCTCTCTCTCTCTCTGTGTGTGTGTGTGTGTGTGTGTGTGTGTGTGTGTGTGTGTGTGTGTGTGTGTGTGTGTGTGTGGGGGGGGGGGGGGGGTGATGGGCGACGCAAGTGAGAGCCATGGAAGAAGAGTGGCCTTGGAAGAAGAGTTATCTAAACCCCCCCCCTTTTGTTTTTTTTGGGGGGTGGGGGGGGGGGGGCGGTCTCCACTCAAAGCACCACCTTTAAAGGACATAGGAGCATCATAAATAACCTGGCACATGCCCGTTTTTGACAGGCGTGAACTCAAAATGACACCCCTGCAAAATAACTACTGACCTTCCACTTCTGCACTAGAAGAAGAAGCCATCATTATATCTACATAGTACTAGTATTACTAGAGCTTCCCTGATTTCAAATCACGACGTCATCCTAAACAGACAGATAAACAAGCAATGGGTGTGCTCCTGAATATTGTACTTTAACATATGGCTAAGCACTGCACCAGGGCGCACAAGTTGCTGACCATTATAGCTGGTTAGAATCAACACGGCAGTTCCATATCTTCCCACCAACGCGTGTAGAAGGAGACAATTGAAATGTGATGTAGCGTACACCAAAATTGGCGCTCTCAGGAAAGAGAACTAACGTGGTGCTCAGCGAATATCACTGACCAAGCACTCTTGGCACTGCTCTCAACCTGCGCGGTGTGGCAGGTAATGACAGAAAGTACACGGCGGGCACAGATGTCCAGCAACAAGATCATCGTGTAGATCCTTGGGCAGCAGCACGGCGTTGGTGCTCATCCACCAGAGTCTGTAGAGACACGGGTGCCCAGCGCTCTCCAAGCTGCGCCTTAATAATGTCGCTGGCACTGTCGACAACTACGCTCACCAACCCAAAAGCATACACCTGCCATGGTTGCATTAGAAAAACCCGTCAGATTTCTGCCGTGCTAGGAACTTAAACGGCCCCAAACAGGAGAACGGCTGCAGCGAGAGCTGAGCCTATGTGTATATGTGTGGAGGAGAGAGGCCTGCGCATGCATAGGTGTGTGCATGTCTCGAGGCCGAAAGGGGTGGGGCAAGAAAAAGGCGGGGGCCGGATATCGTGGGTGTCTGGGATAAAGGGACGGATGGGGAGGATAGAGAGGGGATGGTGGTGGAAAGCACCAGGCCAAAGGTACCCCCCCCCAACACACACACACACACACACACACACACACACACACACACACACACACCACACGCACACGCACACGCACACACACCAGACACACACACACGCACGCACCGCGCTCTCTCTCTCTCTCTCTCTTCTCTCTCTCTCTCTCTCTCTCTCTTCTCTCTCTCTCTCTCTCTCTCTTCTCTCTCTCTCTTTCTCTCTCCCTCCCCCCCCTCTCTCTCTCCCTCCCCTCCTCTCTCTCTCTCTCTCTCTCTCTCTCTCTCTGTGTGTGTGTGTGTGTGTGTGTGTGTGTGTGTGGTGTGTGTGTGTGTGTGTGTGTGTGTGTGTGTGTGTTTGTGTGTTACTCAAACCCACGCCCACACACACACCCACAGTTTCTTTTACTCAGCCACCACTATCTCTCTCCCCTTTCTTCCCCCCCCTCCTCTCCCTCCTCCTCCCCCCTCCTCGAGCCCTGCTTTCCCTCCTCCTCTTCCTCCTCTCCCTCCTCCCCCTTCCTCTCACCCGTAAACACACCCACAAACCCACAATCACCTCCTACAACGGATCCTCCAGGGCAAGAGCACGTATAACGCTGAAAGTGGCAGGCGTCCCAGAACTCATACACGTTGACACCCAGGGGAAGCAATTTTCCTACCTGCAAGCCATTGTGAGAGCGTCCAACTTTTGGCATGAACTCGATGTTTTGCTCTGCCGCATACTTTTCTATAAGCTGCCTCAAGGAGAGCTCTGCAGGTCCCCCGTTCGCAGCTGCTTGCCCCCCATAGCTCATACCAGCACCGTATGTCGCTTGAGCATAGGCATGCTGGTGTGGGCGTGGGACGTACTGCTGAGGTATTTGGCCCGTGGATGCCGTGTTGATCATGTCCAATGCCCCATTGAGCTGCGGGCGAATGCGCTCGTGGTCTTGCAGTTCCTCAGGAATTATGCTCTGCAACCAGAGTACATTGTCGGTATCCCAAACCCAATTCATGTGAAGAAAGATGACCAGATGCCACACTCCTCATTCAATGGCCATGAAATAAGAGCAAGCCTAGCCAGGATTCAATAACACTATGCATGTCAGATTAGGACTCGAGGGAGGTGCTGGTGTTCAACGCATGCAAGAAATAGCAACTTGCACATT
>KV908634.1:101607-109107 GCA_002005505.1 Botryococcus braunii
ATCTGCCATTGACTCTCTAGCAAAGTTATCCAAGAGCAGAAGCTTCTTGTCTGCTGAGGTCATTGAAAACCCTGCCTGTCTTCCCCATGTACCACCATTTCCTCGTCTGCCAAACCCCCCCCCCCCACCTTCCTTAAAAAGGACAAGGGGAAAGAAAGAAATGGGACAAAATATGGATAACAAAGATAAGCAAAAAGATAACAAGGAAAAAGAAGGGAAGCAAAGAAAATAAAGAAAACTATGTAAGGAAACTAAAAGGAGACCCTTTCTTCTCGGCCCCCAGCTCAGTGTGTTGTCAGCACAACCAACCCCAGGCCTTGATGTATCGTTGAGCCCCGGTGAGCAAGGCTAGCTGGAGCTGATGCCGAGGAAAGGGTGACCGCCAGCGCCCTGGATCAGAGGCTCATACCTTTTCCTGGCGGAGCTTACCGTCAAGGCGCTGGATGTCCGCCTCTGCCAAGTCCACCAACAACCGCAAGTTATGCTGCAGTTCTGGCATGGGGATGACTTCCGCTGCACCATCTGTTGTCTCCACATTCAAGTGCTCCATGTTTGTTACGATCCGCGCCTGCTCCGCAGCACAACGCCCTGTTTACAGGTGCATGCATGTGTACCATAGAGTGAACTCACGGAGAAGCAGTTGCTGTACAGCTGCCCAACTACCTGACTCATCCCCATGCTTGATATGACTGAAGTGCCACCAACTTTAACGTGATGTGCAATGGATACAGCCACATTCATGCGCAAGAAGACAACAGTCAAGATGAGAAGCCAGATGCAAGGAGATGGTCCACGTTAATCTGCTTGTAAAACTAACCAAAGCTGCAGAGGCATCTTCCCCACTGACAGGCGAGTATCGAATCCATGGCTCAATTGTTCGCACCTGTGGCCCCCTCATGTCAATAATGGTCTGTCGCGGTACTTCCAGGGCACTCTCCCCGGCATCTTTAAGCACCTCATCCGCTGTGCGATACTCGCGCTTTACTCGCTCTGATGCATACTTTTTTTTCCATAATTGCCCCTTCTTGTCTTTCTGCTGAATCTACACATCCCGGTCATGACAGTAATCAGAGGATAATTCTGGCCACGTGTACCGCCGCGTATATGCAGACTCAGGGAACACATTTCCTTCAAAAAAAAAAGGGAGAACAATAAAAAAATCTGCATACTAAAGAGTTCCAGCTGCCCGCACTTCAGAATGAGCACTGTGAAGGACCAGAGTTGAAAGTTAGGGCACATGCCACATGAATAGCGTGCCATCCAATACGTTGGACCACGTGCACACAAAGTGCGTCAGTAATACTCACGTTCTTACAATCCAATTTGCTTGGTCAGAGGAAGGACATTCCCCAATAAGCTCATAAACACAAGCGGCATCCATGAACGTGCCAACCACACAAGGCATCATTTTGTAACCTGCGGCTGGCCGCTTGAGTCATGAAACCAAATGGTCAATATGAAGGGACCATACCATGTCAGGGGCTTTAGGCTTGTCATCCTCTGTAGGAGGTAGTAATTTGTGCTCATCGTAGTCATTGAAACCCATGCCCATGCCCTTTGGTCGTAGCTTTGCTTCAATGGGTGCTGCAATTCCCTGTTGGTTTCGTCCAAGTCCTTGCCCAGGTTGCCACCCTGCCATCCTTAGCAGCTTTTCGCCAATCCCTTTCGTGTGCTTTTCAAAGCCTCCGACATCTTTGTTAGCTGCCTTTGCAAGATTGCGCTGCTTCTCTGTCTTAATTTTCTCTTTCTGCAACTTATCTCGTTCGCGGGCCTTCTCTAGTATCCTGTCAGGAAACACTCAACCGGCTGTTAACTCCCTGTCCAGTGAATGCTTAAGACACATTCAATTCTTACTTACATATAGTGCAGGTCTTCGTACGGAAGCATGTTACTCAAAGTTAGGCAGCCTTGTTTGGTCGTCACTTTGATGGATGCTGCTCCAAGTAGCAATCTGTCTTTGATCACGTACAGCCCTTCACTCTATTACCTTCTCCCAAATGCACCAGGCAAGATGTCGGCATCATCATCCTCTTGATCTTCTGCCTGGGGTCCCAGACGCCTACTCGATCCCAACCCCGCTGTTGAGCCCAATCCTGCTCTGCCACCGCTGGAAAAATCCATCTCTGCATCTTCAGCATTTTGAACACGCTCCTCGGCCGGCTCAGCTGTACCTCCCGTAACTCCGCTAGACACAAACCCCACAGGTTTGGTGTAATCAGCTTTTTTCTTTGGGCCTTTCCGTCTGCCATCTTCGTCATCAGAATCTGTCTGATAGCCGTAAATAGCTTCTTCTTTACTCTGCATTCTTTTTCGCTTCTGCTTCGTGTAAAAAAACTCGTCGCCAATAAACTGTCCACCTTCAAAATCACCATCAAGATCAAATCTCTCATATCTTTGCTCCTCATCCATGATTTAATGTCCCAGTAGGCTGCCCCTAACCATTTAAACGCTTTATTGCTCCCCTGACTCCATTAAATGGCTGGCAGCATGCATCAACAATGACGTGAGAGAACGTGACGAACAGCGCAGTACGATGGACATTAGAACGTACACACAGTAAACGGCCACTCTCCTTGGCCCCTGGCCCAGGGGCCTGAGACTGATATTAGAGGGAGAGAGACTGATATATTTCAATTTTCTTTTAAATATGTCTGGGACCCATGTGACATTCTCCATCCAGGTTTTTCAAGGTTTTCTTTATTAGAGCTATCAACCGGGAGGAGGGTGGAAAAATGTTACAGCCACGGAGTCAAATTGCAGGGAGTATTGGGGTGGGACTTTCGGGCATCTTCCCTTTCCTTATGCACTATGCCTGTCAGGTACCCACACTTTCATCCATGGCCAGAGTGGCTCGGTCGTGCCTGCTGTTTGAGATGAAGTGGAGGACATCTTATCCATGTTACAGGTGCAAACTTACTTTTTCTTCTTCCTCCTCCTCCTCCTCTTCGTTTTCCTCCTCCTCATCTTATTCTTCTTCTTCCTCCTCCTCATCATCTCCTTCTTCTTCCTCCTCCTCCTCGTGGCATTATGACATTTGTGATGACCAAGTTCGTCGAGAGCCTGAAAGGGACACACACACCACACACACACACACAACACACACACACACACACACACACACACACACACACACACACACACACACACACACACCCTCCCCCTTCCCTCCTCCCAGTCCCCCCCCCCTTCTCTCTCTCTCTCTCTCTCTCTCTCTCTCTCTCTCTCTCTCTCTCTCTCTCTCTCTCTCTCTCTCTCTCTCTCTCTCTCTCTCTCTCTCTCTCTCTCCTTTCCCTCTCCCCTTTCTCTTCTCCTCTCTGTTGTAAAATGGGAATCATCAGTATATACTTGGGGAATTTCAATACACATCTGATGGGATTTCCCTGGCTGGGTTGTTTGAATAGGTCAAATAAGGTACAGATGCATAAGGTACAGTTACACTAGATATTGTACTTATGATATTTTGGGTGCACACATTAAATATGCAGGTGTAGTAACTCACAATAATAGATGTGATTTATATTTGGGCATTTAATAAGGTTAAAAGGGCCTGCAGACTTAATCCTGAAGTGTACAGGGTGATTTACGGACTTACAGATGACATCCGGGGTGCAGTTACGGTTCTTATGGGTAGATTCGAGTGAGTGACGTAAATGCGTCAACTCCGAACTGTCTTTGAGGTACCAGAGAACTAACTCAGTGATCGCCTTAGGTTTCGAACGTTTCTACGAAGCTCGTGTTTGGTTCCGAGTTAGCTACACTGAGCCTGCGGTTACCCCATCGAACTCGTGGTGACTAACCACTGGTTAGATCTTGTCACTGAGGCACCCTATACTACCGTTCCATCACCTATGGATCGAGGATTGTCCGAGTCGGTTCTCCTTTAGACCGATAGGGCTGAACGACACATGTACGGTTTCACGATTGTTCGTACCAGTACGGAGCCATAGATCATTGCTCCATTGCTTTAGAATGGCAACGACAAGCTGAGGGAGGCAAATGATGTCAGCCCTCCAGTTGTGGTATTTGAGGGATAAGGGCAGAGGTGACTGGGTATTTCAGACATTCTGCAACTCCAGTGTGTGATGCCCATCGTGTCGATAGGGCTGTCCAACTGCTTTTGACCCGCCTTTGCTGAGATTGCAATGTCGTGCAGGTATCCCTACTATGCTGTTCTTAGCTTAGAAGTGTCACATTACAAGCACTTAACATTGTAACAAGTTCGTACGTTCTGCAACTCCAGTGTGTGATGCCCATCGTGTCGCGAGGGCTGTCGAACTGCTTGTGATCTGCCTTTGCTGAGATTGCAATGTCGTGCAGGCTGCATTGATTGCCTTAAATGTGTTTGGTCAACGTCGGACGGTGTCATTTTAAGAACTTCTCTCTCTCTCTCTCTTTTCTCTCTCTCTCTCTCTCTCTCTCTCTCTCTCTCTCTCTCTGTCTCTCTCTCTCTCTCTGTCTCTCTCTCTCTCTCTCTCTCTCTCTCTTCTCTCTCTCTCTCTCTCTCTCTCTCTCTCTCTTCTCTCCTCTCTCTCTCTTCTCTCCTCTCTCTCTCTCTCTCTCTCTCTCTCTCTCTCTCTCTCCTCCCTCCTCCTCCTCCCCCCCCCCCCCTCTCTCTCTCTCTCTCCTCTCTCTCTCTCTCTCTCTCTCTCCTCCTCTCTCCTCTCTCCTCCTCTCTCTCTCTCTCTCTCTCCCTCCACCCCCTCCCTCTTCCTCCCCCCCTCTCCTCGCTGTGGGTGTGGTATGTGTGTAGTGTGTGGGTGTGGGTGGGTGTGTGTGTGTCTCTCTCCTTCTCTCTCTCTCCTCTCTCTCTCTCTTCTCTCTCCTCCTCTCTCTCCCTCTCCTCTCTCCCCCTCCCTCCCCCCCCCCCCTCCCCCCCCCCCCCCCCCCCCCCCCTCCCCTCCTCTCCTCTCCCCTCTCTCCCTCCCTCCTCCTCTCTCCCTCTCCTCTCTCTCTCTCCTCTCTCTCTCTCTCTCTCTCTCTCTCTCTCTCTCTCGCTCTCTCTCTCTCGCTCTCTCTCTCTCTCTCTCTCTCTCTCTCTCTCTCTGTCTCTCTCTCTCTCTCTCTCTCTCTCTCTCTCTCTTCTCTCTCTCTCTCTCTCTCTCTCTCTCTCTCTCTTCTTCTCTCTTCTCTCTCTCTCTCTCTCTCTCTCTCTCTCTCTCTCTTTCGCTCCGCCCCCCCCCTCTCTCTTTCGCTCCGCCCCCCCCTCTCTCTTTCGCTCCGCCCCCCACTCTCTCTGGCTGTGTGCGTGCGTGCGTGTGTGCCTGCGTGCGTGCGTGCATGTGTGTGTGTGTGTGTGTGTGTGTTGTGTGTGTGTGTGGTGTGTGTGTGTGTGTGTGTGTGTGTGTGTGTGTGTTTGTTCTCTTTCTCTGTCTCTCTTTTTCCTTTTGTCCAATCCCCCCCCCCCTTTTTTTTTGTGTACAAGTCCGGCCTACGCTGTTGCCACTTTGAAATTTGCTTGGCATGACGCTTGGATCTTTTTCGTCCTTCCAGGTTTTCCAGCATTTTGAGGTTTTCGGTTGCTGGGTGGGGTTTTGGCTGATATCAACAGCCTCGAGGCTCTGTCTTTCCGCACATGCTTTCTCTGGCTTTTTCCTAGGTATCATCTCCTCTGACTGTTTTGAGTTCGTGGCTGTTGTTCTTCTCTCTTGCCACATGATTCACCTTCCCTCCATTGTCGATATCTTGTCATAATATAATTATAATATAAAGAGTGAAGCCTTTCCTAACTGCATATCATAAATCCGTCATGCGGGGATGCGGATTCTAGGGCCAGATACTGCAGGTGCTGGCTCCTAGCTTTGAAAGCACGGAGTAACAGGTTCAAAAAGGACAGCGCCCCAACCTTAATGTTAGCCGGTCGCAAATTGTGTGCATTGTCTCCCTTAAACTCCCTTGGCAGAGAGTGCACTTTGCCATTAAAGGTGTTTATGAAAGACAGTCTTAAAGATCCAAAAAAGCATCTCAGCTAGGTCCATCACGATAATTGGATGGTGAGGGTATCGATCCCCCTACCTCTCGCATGCAAAGCGAGCGCTCTACCATCTGAGCTAACCACCCGTGTTCAACGATCTGGTTTCGTGCCGATCATATCTCGCTTAGCCTTCCCTTAGACTTTCCCTGCAGTCGCGCTGCCCTCGCTTGCGAACATCAAATTAGGGCGGCTTCCCCTTCTTTAAAATTCCACTAGGCAGTATATCGCCGAACTTTACGAACTTTAAATGAAAGACAATGTCCCTGCACCTATTTGCCGACTGTAGCTCCAAAGCTTTGGGTCCTGCTAACTTCAGCCAGAGGGCATTTGGCGTCGCTTTGTTTACAGTCGCCTACGATTTAATTCGGAATTTTATGTATCATCCCATGGCCACAAGTAATCCAGATGGTCCAAGGGACTTTGACCGGCAACCGACAGGTTCGATCACGTCGCCATCATCGGCTGTTTGTGAAGGCTCGGGATCTACCCCGAGAGAAAGCTGAACCACTTTATTCCTTTCTGATCAGAAGAGTTTCACAACAACTTTGAACGTTGGCTTTTGAGGGATAGAGCTCTTAACCAGGACTGGAAACCTGTCGGGAGGGCTACTTGTCATTTGTGCTGTATCTTGAGCGGTTGGGGTATGTGTCGGGATACTGCTGTTTTATGCATGCGGGAAATGTTCTGTTGCGGGCACATGGCTATCAATTTGATCCTTTTGTGAAGAATCGTTACTTGGTTGCTATGCAGGTCAAGAACCCCCAAATATTGCTACTGAACAAAGAAGAGAACATCCGGCTGGAGTACCGTCAGCTCCCCCTGGCCACCATCAAGCCTCAAATGGGACTGCCCCACCAGAGCGTCCTATGGCCACAGCACCTCTTAGTGCAGTGGTAGCTGATGGAGTGCGGCGGTGGTTTTTAGATACACAAAAGGAAGCTTTTCGAGGAGATGTGGTGAGCCCCTTGTTTACCCCAGCATAGGTGCAATTGCAAAGTTGCAAGTCACCATCCTGCAGGGGCCCCCCAAGGCACCACTTTTGATGTCGTTATGAGACTGGGTTGTAGATCACTACACGGTGGGAGATTAAGATACATGAGCAGCAAGGATAGGGAGGGAGACAATGCCAGCAAAAACGATGCCATTGTGCACCTGATTCTGAGCTTCATATGTCATGAGCTTTCTCGCTTTCTCAAAAGGACGGCTTTTCATTTAGTTTATGGAATCCCAGACCGGCTGTGGTCTTGGCCACACCCAGTGTCATATCACAGGAAAATTTTCTTTTACTTTTCACTTGACAAGATACACTTGATTGCTAATCCGAAAGTCAGATGTGTGGAAGTCTGACACTTCAACGTGGGGGAGCATTCCTCACGCTGCCAGAATTGCAACCGTGATGTGCTGTCTGAACTGGATGTGGATAAAGACACCAAAAACGCACAAGCAGGCCCAAAAATGCCGACAATACAGCGATTTTGGGAGCACTCCAGAACATCATGTTGTCAACAGTGGGGTTTGGGGTTTCAAGC
>KV908634.1:114107-124107 GCA_002005505.1 Botryococcus braunii
TGTACAAAGACATGCATGTACATATGTACATATGTACATGTGTCTGTACGTATGTTAACAGCAAGGGACATCATGTGTCGCCTTGGGGCTAGTCGCTAGTCACATTCTGAGTATGCAGTTACATAAACGGCTACTCGCACATATAGCTATAGCATGTGTACCTGCATACTAGCTAGTATGCAGTTACACAGGTGGCTGTAATCTTGCCTCCATGTGAATCACGGCGGCGTTATTACGGCCACAGAGCCATTCAGTAAAAGTCGTCAGGAATCTCGGACGTCATTGATTTGAACGGAATTCCGTAGAAGAAGAATCAGAAAAGTGCATATGACCAGCCACGAAAAGCTGATTATGAGATGGAGCAACGATAGTTTGCCACTCGTTGCAAGATAGTGATCACCAGAAAAGTGCTGTACATCACCTTTGCCAACAGAAGAAGGGCCTTGCCCCTGATATCACAAATGGCGCTTCTCGCAACACACTGGCAATTGCTAGCAAGCTAGCGATAATGTGAAAGCAAGGACCTCCAAGCTTGAGATAATGTGAAATCAAGGACCTCCAAGCTTGCGATGACCTTCTATACTCTAGAGACACCAATACCCCCGGCTGCAGCCACTTGTTTCATCGTCTGATCAACTGGTAATAGTGACACATGTGCTGTACAGTGCACTGAGGAATACCACGTAGTACCGCTGATCATGAGGAATACAGCGACTTGTCATGATGACTTATCAAGATCATTGCAACGCAATGCAAAATACCTATTTATAGCCCTAGCAATTTGCGTGACACACAATGGCCAACGCTTCTGTTGGTTGATGAATCAGGAGCCAACAGATATCTTCCAAATATAAGGATGGTGCCAGCCAGGTGGGAATTCGGAGTATTTAAGGTCGCGGTAATCTCGCAAGAGTGGGTTTTGAAATACCCATGCGAGGCCTGCCAAAATCTCCATAGAAACTCTGTATGGAGCCTTTTCATTATGTGGGAAGTCCCAACTTTGTCCGCAACTATTACGTGCGTAGTGATGTCAGTCTTGATGCAATGTTTTGAAATTGAACTACATGGGCTGAAAGTTTACCGACCTATAAAGGTCCTCATACCACCGCAAATGTGAAGTGCATTGGTGATGATATGACAGCCCCTATCTACCTACAGAAAATGTGTGTGACCCTGTCACCACGTGCACTGCACTACGAGTACTCTAGATACGTGCAAAACAAGAAACGACAGTCTTAGGGAGGAGAACAATTGGGAATCAAAAATTGCACCAGCGAAAAACAAAAAGAGCCCCGCTTTTCAAAACATTGCGTACCCCAAGCAGACAGAAGATAAGCGCCTACCCTGCAGCGAAGGCAGACAGCGCGTCTACCCGGCTGAGAACAGGCATGTCCTAGCCTGCCAGGTGTGACCCTGAACCCAAAATGTAGGAACCCCTCTCGGAATTTAATGAGGGGGGCCATAGTGTACCTGATAATTGCAGATGTGATAAGAGTGAACACCACCCTTCTAAAACTTTTGCTAATGTGATGAACACCAAGCAGCGAACCAAAATTGAACAAACTGGTGTGCGGTTAGGATAAGCTTCACTCTTTATGCTACCCTAAATGTAAACAGAGCTGTCTTGAGAACTTCGCTGAACATCAGAATAAACGAACACAGGCACGACTAGTGCATCACCCTTGGGGGGCTGTTGAGACACTAGAAGGCTTAAACGGTTTAAGTTAAACCCGATCGGCGGGGCAGGCGGACTGTAGCACAACCTGTTGACTGGCCCGGGAATCGTTAAAAGCAGAACCCGTGTGGCCCTTCAGAGGAAGCACGTGACGGTCTAACACCATACGAGACAGCACTCCATGTACATGTGGGACTGTCCATGTGGGACTGTACAGTCCCACATGTCCTACATAGATAGTATCTATTAGATACGCAAGACCTCATGCAACAGACTGCAGTAGATGCCGACCAGAAGTCATGGCACTGCTACTTTCTATGCACGTGATAATGACTGGACTTCGCGATTCAAGGCTGCTCAGCCAAGCAGTCTCCTGCATGTACGGGTCGACAATTTTCACCCAGTTCCATTCCTACTGTTGAAAAAGACTATTTGTGGGGTCGAACCTGTTGCGACAGACCATGATTGACCACTGAGTTGCAACTCCATGATGACAAAAAGGATGTTCTTCGTGTCTTCCAGTCTTCATCTCACTTCTCCATGGCCAACGTTGGCCAACGGACTTCTGGTAACATTCCAATTGTCCTCAGTGTGCGCATGAGCAGATGCGCAAAAATCTGATAAGCACACCGGTCCTAATCATACGTGGTCTAGCTGTAGCCGGTTCCTCTTCTTTCTTGCACTAGTGCAAGAAAGAAGAGGAACCGGCTACAGCTAGACCTCGTATTATTAGGACCGGTGTGCTTATCAGATTTTCTAAGATTAAGAAGTACTTATATCATCAGTCCCCGATAAAGGAACGGTTAGCCAACCACATAAGGGCACAATTCCCCCAGACCGTCTGTGCTATCTCACACATCTCAAAAGGAACATCTCCACGTGGACGTGCATGTGCATGTCACCATTCCTTTGGAAAAAGAGCAGGGGACCTCGTTTTAGAAGCTACAGGTCAGGTGGGTAATCCTCATGCTCGTGCATGCTCCCGTCGGGGAAACGCCCACGTATAAGATGGCAACAGTTGGAAAGCCGAGTCCCCCGAAGCTTGGAACACGATCATCCTTTAACACTAGGGCCCCTGCAGAGTTACGCGCGGTGCTTTTGAAAACATGACGCTGATCAGCGTCATGGTGTTAAGACACTATATTGTTTGGCAGCTGCTGTCATTCTGAAGGGAAACAACCCCCGGATAGCCCAGCACCCGTCATGTAAAACTGCCCATGGCCATGTAACACTGGCCCCCATGCGGCTGGGTTGGGTTGGAAAGCAGGACTTCAGATGCTTCAGGGCAAACATAGGGCCCCCCAGACCAAACCGGCAGTGGCAGCAGGATTGGTCTGCGTATAAAGCACACTGTCCCTGCCATAATGCACCCACACAGATGCATATGGGAAGGCAAAGCTTCAAACAACCATCGAGCAGCCCTGCGCTGTGTTGGCGCTGTGAGGCTAAGCAAGGGTTGGGCTTGGATAGCAGAGTTTTCAAATGTGCATCAGGCCATTATAGGGCCCCTGCAGGGCAAGCCGGAAATGGCAGCACCATTGTTGGCACAAAACCAATTTGCCCTTCCCCAACCGGATCCACAACGATGCAGATGGGAAGACAACCCTTTTGTGCCTAATAGAGAGCCCGTCGAAGGGGCGAGAATTACATGAAATCTCACAAGCAGCTCCTGTTGTCAAGGAATCGATGCCTGTTGGCCGACTGCCTAAGACCCCTCCCACGGCCAGCTGCAGGCAGTGGACCGATCCCTTTTTCAAAAGAGTCAAGATCATGTGGAATTGGCAGTTGGAGGACCGATTTCTCAGAGCTGACCGAATTCAAGCAAAAATACATGTGAAGACATCACTGCTGCATGATGCATCAGGGGTGGCATCAAGCCGGACCCGGGCCACTGATACACAGTTCTTGGTTTCAAAACTTCCTCTTGCTAGGAAGCAAGCAACAACCCTCACACCTCGAAGAATCCTACAAGCACATCTTTGCTGGGGACGGGCACCCAGGCAATGCCCTGTCACATGTCCCCATGGCCACTGCAACATGGCCTTGCCCCCACTGTCTGGATTCAGCTGACGAAATAAAGAGGTTGGGTGGAGGGCATCAAAGAAGGCGATGGTCCTGGCAAGCACGCTCTGGGACCCGCATGTTTGGGACCCGGCTCCTGGCAGGTTGCCCAGAGCGTGAAAGACGGCGACGGGCGTTTGGAAAGAGCGGGTAATTTACATTGTCTGTGCCAGACCACTTCACATTGGGCCGGAGGGATTGTACCAGAGGCAGCCGGGGGACATGGATTCCATAGGGGTCCCGCTTGAGCGTGCCAGCGACGTGGCACTGCTGGACAGCTCCATGGCAGTGCAGCGTTCCCGCTGGGCGGGAGGGGTGGCCAGATGCGTACTGTCTTGTTCCCCTCCATCTCTTGTCTTGAGAAACCTTGGAGCGGGCTGGGGGCTCTGGAACGATCCCGCATTCGATCCCGCCCATGGCGGTATCGATTCTGCCCGTCCCCAAGCATTACTTTCCGCATTCACATGGCCGTACGGCATGCTCTCGCACGTTCCTGGCCGGGGGTCATTGGAGCGCGACATGTATGGCCCATGTGGGTCGTCCCAAGAGCGGGAGCGGCCCGGGAGGGGGCCAACAAGCCCTGGCGTGTTGAAATTGCTCTCAAATAATGTCTGCGGGGATGAGGCCCAGCACGACTTGTCTGAAAGCGGGCTGGTTTCGGACTCGGCTTTGAACACCTGAGCAGCTCTGTTGTTCCACATCCGTTCGCGCTCTGCTTTGCAAGCTTGGGCTATGCTGCTTTCCGCCTGATGCCGGCTCACATCCGCCTGCCCCCACATGTACATCTTGTCACATGTTGCTGCTTTCAATCGAATCGCCGTGATGAAGAAGCCAGCAACTTGGAAAGGTACTGCCACTGGCTCTTTCTCAAGCAGGGAAGCAATGTGAGTGGTCTGGAAAAGTGGGATCCTGGCAGGCGCTTGGACCAACTCGAGTACGGAAGCAACGTCAGGAAAACCAGTCCAACGTCTGCCTTTGCATCCCTGGAGGTACACAAACTTGCAGTAGCAAGGAGTCAGAATAAAGCCAGTGCTGAAGCGCGTGAGGCTGCATCATGTGGCCGCCACCAGTTTGCAGTGAAGTTGGGAGACAGCCGCACCAGTAAGCGTGTAGGCTGGACACGCCTGTTCTCTCTTTGTCGGTCTGTGTGTGTGTGTGTGTGTGTGTGTGTGTGTGTGTGTGTGTGTGTGTGTGTGTGTGTGTGTGTGTGTGTGTGTGTGTGTGTGTGTGTGTCTGTCTCTGTGCACCTGCCCCCATGTGTGTCCCTCTCTCCTTCCTGCCATTTGTTTTCGTGTTTGCATCCCCGCTTCTCCTTGTCCCCAAGCAGGATAGTTTCTCTTGTGTGTGTGTGTGTGTGTGTGTGTGTGTGTGTGTGTGTGTGTGTGTGTGTGTGTGTGTGTGTGTGTGTGTGTGTGTCCGTGCACCTGCCCCCATATGTGTCCCCTCTCTCTTTCTCTCCATCCCTGTGCAACCCTCCCTTTCCCCGGTTCCCCCCCTCCCCACACACACTGCCCCAAGAGAGAGGGGGAGGGGGTGATGAGAGGATGGGATTGAATGAGGGAGAGAGGGAGAGGGAAGGGAGATGGGGAACAGAGGGAGAGAAGGCAGAGGGTGGGAAAGGTGAGAGGGGGATATGAGACTGGGAGGAAGAAGAGGAACAGCTGATTGGAAAGAAAAAAATATGAGGTTTGACATGTGATGCAGATAGCAGACACTGGCATGTGTGTGCGAGGGTGAGGCAGACCTGGTCAGGGGATCGAGCCAGCCGCACGTCTATCTGCAACTCTTGCAGTTTTTCCATGAGCAGCTGAGTCCATAAGCTTTTCATGCTGTTCGCGCAGGCACTGTCTGTGAAGAACCGCGATCGCACCCTCACAAATGTCTGCCCATTTGTGGTGATGGGAAATAGGCGGATGCATGTGGCTGCATTCAACAAGCTTCCAGGAAATGGGTTTACATTCTCCGGGTGGTTTATCAGCACATACTTCCTGTTCCACCCACATGCAAAGGCCTGTCACGGTATCTGCTACTACAGGTTCAGAGGCCAGGTCATTAGCCTACAACCAGCTGCCATATATTTTCTTGTTTCTGTGTAGCTGCTCTGTCTATTAGCCTTTTTTGCTCTAGATCCCCCTGGATCCCTTCAGTCTGAAGGGCAGAGCCAGCCAGGGCGCCTCTTGCAGGAATAAAATTGTTCGGCTTGCAAAGCATGTTTGTGGAGACACAAGGTGTCCTGCGCTCCTGCATTTTTTTTGCTGGCACCCTTACGGAGAGTCTTGTGGGTGCAGCAGCCATGAAAATACCAGTGTATTGGCATGCATGGAGTGTGCTTTCCTCAAGCAAGCAGGTATGTTATTCTGAAGAGATTCCTTGGCTAGGCCTAGGAAGTGTCAACCGCTCCTCTGCTATTTTTGCACATTGCTGTTTTCCAAGGAAAACTTGAAAGAATCTGGGAAATTATTTTTCTCCAGGTAGGACAGCCCCTCTTCCTCCAAGGCTCGAATTTTAGCACAGCTATATCATATCACAATCTGCAAATGTGCTACATTTGGAGCATTGAAGAGGACCCGCTGCACTGTGCACAGTCCCGCTCATGTCGACTCTAATACACCCCCGCCTCCATCGTTGCCTTGAAGAGGACGGCCTATTATGAATCATCGTGTTTTGGTATTAACATTTCATTGATGCTTTAAACAAGGAAACTTGAGTACTCGTAGGTTCTGGGGCGTACAATGAATGCTTCTCCCTGTCGATCGCCGTCACTTCCTCGTACAATACTCCGGCTTGATCAATAACAGTCTTTTTCCGTGTCCCAAGATTCAACTGCAATCACAATAGGGCACCAATTATCACTTAAATGGAATGTGCTGGTGTTATGGTGGCCCTCGTTTCAAAAAGCGTGACTGCTGCTTGAGAGGCTTTAACGTGAAGACCTCATTTTGGAGGTACGGTTCTTACTCCATTTTTCACATAAATTGATGATAGTTTCAATGACTCCCTCATTATGACTTCGTGCTTTCAATCATTGTAGTAGTTGAAGAGGAGGCTGGACTTCGTGTTCCCTTTACAACCTCGTTTTGCCATCAGCTTGCTATCCGATAAACATGCCTTATAACGCAATCATTTAAAGTAATAAAACACTCCATGGAAAGTTTGGATATCCAAAAAGCTAAGATTTCTGGTTCAGGCAAGACAAATTTGTATATGTTACTCCCGGCGTCTTGTTTCGACATGCAGCCTAATGTAATGCATCAAATTGTGTATTTTAAAGTGGTATAAAGCTTTCCTATCCAAAGTATCTCACGCACCTCAACCAATGGGGTGCCATGGCCAGTGAAGCCGCAAAGTCGCTGATCTTGTCCACAGGAGCCAACATGGGACGAAACCACAGTCCAGACGTGAGAAATGTCATTTGAAACGATCGTTGAAATTTCGACCTCAACTTGAGCCAGCTTTGCCATGACGTGACGAGGCTGCTGCTTGCGATCGCAGAAGGAAGGAGCCCCGAAAGGCTCAATGCTTGGTCTAATACACCCCAGGCACATTCTCCTGGAACCCCTGAACCGTAGTAGCTTTGTGCCCGAGCATGAAAAACCTGAGGTATGCCGGGGTATTAGAGCTTTTGCATCCTCTAAACAGAACGTGGTCCGGGACGGTGATCTTCGATATTGGCTCCGCCGAATCCACAGCCGATTTGACAGATCTGATAGTTAGAAGGGGTCCATTGGGGCTGCCCGGGCCTACTGGAACCACGCAGGAATTGACCCTTTGTAAAAGGTCGAGGCCACAAAAGGATGTGCCAAACGCGGAGCGCCCGCATCCGTTCTCTGCATTAGTTAGTGGTCTGGACGAAATTGGACTTTTGTGGAGGCTTTTCTGCGGTTATACTGAGCTCCTAGCGTTACTTCTTCCTGTGTGAGGCGCAGTAAGGGGGAGACTTAGAACCACCGACTCGAGGTTACGTATGTGCACGCAACCCCAACAATTCCAGACTTCGAGAAAATCCCCTCAGGAGAAGGTGTTTATGTTGTCCACACGTGTCGCATGGTAGAATTTCATGCAGGGTGTACGCTCAGTCAAGTCAGGCGACACTTCAAAATCACGTTTAATCTGCCCACACAGGAGGGCTCAAGGATGCGATTCTCTTTGGATGCGATTGTCAGGATGCGAGCGGATCTGTGCCTTGCTCCGCTTCCTCTTGCACATCCCTGTACTTCGTTTGGCATGGTGCACTTACGTGTGGGCGTAAGGGCGGGGAGCCGGCGGCAGCCGCCCACCAGCAGCTCTTGGGCGGCTGCCGGAAGTACAGGGCTGTGCAAGTCCACAACTCCCCCCCCCTCTCTCTCTCTCTCTCTCTCTCTCTCTCTCTCTCGCTCTCTCTCTCGCTCTCTCTCTCTCTCTCTCTCTCTCTCTCTCTCTCTCTCTCTCCTCTCTCTCTCTCTCTCTCTCTCTCTCTCTCTCTCTCTCTCTCTCTCTCTCTCTCTCTCTCTCTCTCTCTCTCCCCCCCTCCCCCCCACCGGGGCTTCTGACATCCACGAGAGTAACTTTTACACCAGGTGTGTCTTACTGGCCCTTTAAAATCTTGGTTGCACTAATCGTAACGCCACTTTTTTTGTGTCACCAGGGCTGAAGGTTGGATACGCTTCATTGAATACATCGCTTCAATTTGCGGAGGCAATTGAACCGTCATCGGAATACTGAGGAAGGAAGGAAGGAAATATTACATCTAGCACCAACCATCCTATTATGGCTGAAGGGATGACTCATCCAGATCCACTCCTCAGAGCTGGATGTCCCTGAAGCATGCATGCGACGTATTTATAAGGAGCTGTAAGAGAGTGAAATATATCAGATTAAGCCTGAGACTCTCAGGTCCCCGATGCCCGAACAGTCCTTAGAAAAAGGGTGAAGTGTGCATGACCCGGCACACGCGGAGAAGAGATTATGTGAGCACCACCAATTTTCCCCATGGCCCCCATGCATACACGAAGTATTCTTGTCTTCACCCAGCATAACCAAGCCCTTGAGGAAAAGCACAGGCAGACCAATGTGCCTACAATTGGTTCCTGGTTTGTTGTGGGCGACCCCGACATCCGGATGGATCCACGGCATCCCAACAACCTGTGGATGTTCATGGAGACGGACACGTGGAATAGGAGTGAAGTTGGTGTTCCCCAACACGTGAATTAGTACACTAGGACAATAGAAAGTACACTGTTATAATAGTGAGTACTGGTACTGTAACATGCCCATGGAGTCCCCATCGTACCTGGGTGGGATTTCTGATGGCAGACGTGATCAGTATCTGAAGCAGAATCCCATGTACGTGTATGCATGTCATGAGAGTCCTGGTGTATAGGCTTCATTCTTAATTTTTAATCGCCCTGATGCTCGTCGTACTGCCGATTCAAATCGGCGACTTGGGCGATGGCCACGAAGTGCGGGATGCTGCAATGCAGCTTCGAAAGTATTCATGCCTAGGGACGCATCCCACCAAGAAAGGCGCAGATGATACGCTGATTGCTCACGGTTACAGAGATAATTAAACAGCTGAGAGTTTCTCTCGCATATTCAAAAAATGATGACGGCCGAGGAAGATGCTGATGACGAGCCCCCGTCGCCACATCAGGGCCTGAATACAGGGTCGGATGCCGCACACAGCTTGAATAGTGTAGAGCGAGGGGATGAATACCACTTTTCAAACATGCAGCTGTTCTGTGTCTGGTACGTGCGGTTCCTGGGCACAGCAGGTTTGCATTATGTTCTGCTTTTATGCGATCCCGTGATCGAGAATCCCCGCCTTATTGGAACATCCACTTTTGTTGTCTGCGGATCCCAGTTGCGATGGGTCTGGTGTACCTCGAATACATGCAAGTGACCTGACGGGCATGGGTGTCCATTTTGGATGAGTTTTAGCTGTTTTCTCTCGTTGCGCCGGCTTCTTTAGTCCTATCAGGCGGGCGTTGTCTCAACCACTTTACATCATTTTGGGCATTATTATTACTTTCAAGATAATTGAGGTTTTTGAATTGTGAACTGATTGAAGGCAAACTATTGTTGGGAGCGCAGTCGGATAAGGTAGGGCTCATCTTTTTGGCCATGGTATGGGTACTGACGAGTAGCCAAACGTGGCCTGCAGGTTGTCACAGTTTTGCCAGGGCGTGCAGATAACTCTATCCTACACCCTAGCAGGTGGGTTGCCCTACTTCAAGCTGCCCCTTCTGGTGTGCTTGCCACTGCCAAGTTTGCTGTCAAGGGTGTGCT
>KV908634.1:129107-145110 GCA_002005505.1 Botryococcus braunii
ACCCAAACCTGCTGTTGGGTACCCAACCGCTTCAGGGGACCGTTGCGTCTGTCGGAGAAGCAGTGGCGGCTCGTTGCAATGGGACTTTCTGGGTCACTAGTCCCCTGGAGACTGCAGACAGGGAGTTGCCTTGGTACCGCCAGGCAATTGTGGTGAAGGCTCTTGTGGGAGCCGGCACCCTCAGCCTCATGTGGTGCTACCTGGATGAATTGACTCCGATCTATGTGTCTGCAGATCTGGATAAGGTGCGTCCTTTTATCATTCTCGCCTGCAAGCCTCTCTCTCTCTCTCTCTCTCTCTCTCTCTCTCTCTCTCTCTCTCTCTCTCTCTCTCTCTCTCTCTCTCTCTCTCTCTCTCTCTCTCTCGCTGCGTGTGTGTGTGTGTGTGTGTGTGTGTGTGTGTGTGTGTGTGTGTGTGTGTGTGTGTGTGTGTGTGTGTGTGTGTGTGTGTGTGTGTGTGGTGTCTGTCTGTCTGTCTCCCCCGGCCCCCTCCAGGAAGCCTGAACCTCAAGGAAGCGTGACCCTGAAAAGTTCTGAGTGTCACTCACGCTTCTACAGCCCTCCAGTGACAAGGGTCGCGGTCATCTGCATCACTTCTGTACACGTCCTTTGATCCATTTATCATGGTCCTCCAAGATGTGCTTGGCCCAATTTGCCTGTCCACGTTTGTCATGCCCTCCAAGATTTCCTTGGCACACTTAATTTGTCCACATTTCTTGTGCCCTCAAAGATTTTGCTGGCAGACTTCGCCTGTCCACATGTGTTATGCCCTCGAAAATTTCGCTGGCACACTCGTTTGTCCACATTTGTCATGCCCTCCAGCATGACCCATTTACACCGTTCCACATTTGTCAATCAATGTGGGGATAAGGTACCCAGCTTTAATGCGTTGTGCCGAATCCTTTAAAGGAAAAGTGAAAAACATCAGTCTCAGGCCCCTGATCTTTTGGAGGCTCGACGGGGGTCGCTTGTGCTCCCTTGATGGGCTCTTACAGCCATTGGTTCAGAGGGTTCACAGTGTTAGAAAAAGTGTGACGTGTGTTTGACCCTAGGGAATATTATATTTTGTTTACAATGTTTTTACAGTGTTCATTCCTATCTCTGCAACAGCTGCTGCAGGTTCGCAGAGAGGGGCAGAGTGGGCAAGCGCCGTGAACTCCTGACCTCTGTTTATCTGTCATTCTTATGCAAACAGTGGCCCGATTGATGTTTAAAATGTTTGGAACGTGAGTTAAACGTGAGATTGGTCAAAGGCTCATAATGTTCTGTGCGTGTAGCATGGATACCTGTATGCATTAAGATGCTGTGAGGCAGGTCATAAATGGCATGAAATCCGATGCAGAGTGGTAATGCTCCTTATGTAATGCTCTCTCACAGGGTGGCCTTAATGTGCAGGGGGGCTTGGCAATGAAGCTGAGCAGCTTTACGAATGCCAATCTGGCGAGTGGGGGGGTGCTGGTGCCCTTCACCCTGTTTGTGTATCCTGCCTACTCCAAGCGGGTTGGGCCTATGAAGACATGCCTGACGGCTCTCTCAGCCGCTGTTCCTTCCACCCTCATCATTCCCGCGGCTCGCTTTGCGATGCCAGCGCACCCCTTACTTGCCGAGGTTGCCTGCTTTCTTGCTCACCCTGGTCTTTCACATCTGCCCACATCTGCCTTCTTCATGCTGTCCTCCCCGCTTTCCTTTCTAATGAGGTCAGTGCAGCCATGGTGCCGCCCTCCCGTTCCAAAGGGGACGCCCCTCCATTCGCTCGCTCACACGCACACGCACACGCACACGCACGCACACACACACACACACACACACACACACACACACACACACACACACACACACACACACACACACACACACACACACACCACACAACAGACGCGGGGCGCGCCTCGCAGAGCATGATTAAGTTGGAGATTTTGGCTTCAAGATGGTTTCTGCTGAGCTGATGCTATGCCCCAGGGTTGGCTGGGCAATTGCTAAACAGGTTTGTTGATAACTAGTACAGGGCGGGGTGCAGATTGTGACATTGTCACTGTGGTGTGCAGGCGTTGATATGGCTCGGAATCATGCTGCGCGCGCTGTGCAAAACTTGCAGCTTCACAGCCTTCATGGTGATCGTCAATGTTGTAGCCCCACGGTCCCAAGTTGGAGCAGTCAATGGCATGACTGTAACTCTTGCTAGTTTAGGGCGGTCCATAGGGCCTGCCTTGAGTGGTGCCGTGTGGGCCCTCTCCTCGTCCTTGGGGTTCACTATGCATTCCTTCATTGGGTTTGGTGCTGTAGCCATTGCCCTTGCTGCTGCCAGGCTGGTGTACGGCCGTCTGAGGGTTCCTGACAGTTAGGTAATCACCGCTTTACTATTCACAGGCGACAGATGCCATTCGCACGCTGCTTATATACTGCATAACGGCTGCACTCTGCAAAAGAATAATCATGTGAGGGCAAGAGGCTGTCTACTAGTTTGTGTCAGCATCCTTAGCATCTCGATATTGTCCATTGATCTTTACTGGGAACTCCAGCAAGGTCACATTTCAGTCCGAAATTTGCCATGATCGGGACCCATCCTGACATGAAAGGGAAGAAATTTGTGCCAAAAAGCCACACAAATTCGACCTTTTGGCCCCTAGATTGCGCGTCCCTGCATGATGGAATTTTGGTATGCGGTTAGAATAGGCTTCACTCTTAATTCTAAATTCGACCTCGCTGGAGTTCCCAATCCTTACTCCTACTGAATGTTCCAGTTGGGCTCTGCTTTATCTTGAGGTGGCATCACACCTGTCCATTGTGTCATAAGCTCGCCTTGCCAGCTCTGTTTCTTTAGTTATGCTGGTCGTTCTTTGCAACTATCAAAATATCTATGCTTCAGTTGGCGACAATGTGAAAGCAAGTGTTGGTCTCAATAATTGTATGCAGCCGCCTGAGTTGTTATGCTAAGATGGCAGTAGACGGTTCCTCTTCTCCCCCTCACCCGCGACCCTACTGACCGTTTGCTATCTGACAATTCCCGGCAGTGCACGAGTTTGACATGTATATGCCCTGCAAGTGGCGATACATAAAAGCGCTAATGAGGCAAGCCTGACGCATTCCCTTTAATGAAGTAATTATTGTTTTGCCCTTCACGCTGTTGTCGCTGTCAAGCCTTGACTACAGGCACAACTTTGTTCCTTAGCTGTAGCGGTTTGCCACAGCTAAGGAACTCGGGAAGAAAGCTCGGGAGAAGGGAAGGGTACAAACTCGATGAAAAACTGATAGGCCATTGAAAGATGGAGAATGCCACTTTGAGTTTGACGAGTTCAAGGAAATGCGACTTTTCGAAGGTAAATATGGAAGTTTTGTCACCCCCCCCCCCGGGTGGGCGGATCGTATACCCCAAAACTTCCAGTAAAAGTATTTTAAAAATTACCTGCAATCAACAATGAACAGAACCTGCACGATTGACTATTTCCTGTCACTCTTTATACAGTCAAATAAAGAGACCGGAAAGGAATTCACTACGCCAGAATAAGATGAGCAAGCAAAGAAGGCAGACAACATGTTACAAAACTCATGCACTCCACGCAAGATTAAAAAGCTTTTGCTCCTCAAGCACGTTGTTATTGCCATATTAGCTTCCACTCAAAGCAATAATTTAAAGGTGAACGGCCTATCCCAGCCCGCCCACTCTCAATAGGCATTTCTAGAGAGTTGAGAACAGCCGGAGTGCGATGCACCATGCACCATCACCCATTGTCATTTGATGAGCACCGAAAGTATCATGTCAAAACCCCGCTGTGGGTTTGTATACCCTTCAGATTTGGAATCGACCTGACGGTTTCAGGTGCAGCAGCTCACTATCTGGCAGATAACTTCAAAATGTTTTCGCCAGATTCTTTTAAGACTTTGCTCGGAGGCTGCATTTCGGCTGACATATATATCCTGACGTCAAATATGGGACATGCTGTAGCAGAAGCCCCATTCACTCTTCATCACCTATACGCGAGATACAACGCGTCAATCTACTCAGTAAGCAGTCTTCTCCGTGTCTTTGACAACCAAGCTTCCAAAAGGTCCCCATTTATCTTATTTGATAACACTCACCAGCCATTGATCACTAACCCAAAAAGAAATGACCAAATGCACGATGTCTGAGCCCCCCATCCACACACCTCCCCCTGCCCCCCCCCCCCCCCAACAAAGAAAAAAGAAAAGAAAAAAGGGGGAGGGAGAAAAATAAAGGAAGGGACGAAAAAGTCCCAGCCATGCAAGCTGCAAGATCACACGCTCAGAAAGTTGAGAGCTTTTGGAGAGTCCTATTAAGGACGTGACATCAGGAGGGGATGTATGCATGTGAAGGTTTAGCAAGGATTCAGACGATACGCACGACTGACTAACAAAACCCCACAGGGACAGAATGGAGACATTCTGGCACTCACGCTCAAATCAAAACATTGGGCTTTCTGCAGTATACATAAACACAGAACAATTTCACTAGATCAAATCCCAAAGCTATCCCGACGACATAGAATGGGAATTTGAACTTCTCAGCCACTGCAAGGGGCTTGCACGGCCAGGCCCATCCTATGCCAACCATGACTTAGGAACACCCATTCCCCTGTGTTTGTAGCAGAATAAACAGCAGCCGGTTGTAGCAGAACGATAATATAACTAAGACATTCCTTGGCAACACATCGTCGAACGTCCCCAATATAAATTTCACACACACCTCAGCAAGGACACAACGCCAGGGACCTGATCTGGTCAACCTCTCTTGAGGGAATGTTCAAGTCTAGGTTGCACTAATAAGAGCAAAAGATTGGATTTGCTCTCCCATATCCGCAGGACCCCCTGCAACAGTTCAGACCCTTATCATGCTTGTGATACAACATAGGACCCACACTCTCGAAACTGCAACCGCGGTTCTAAAACCAGGACATGCAACTGTACTCTATATCCCCAGACCTAGCAGATCAACATGTGATCAGTAAGCCTTCACACCTGCTGCTGTGGCACTTGCTGAAATCAGCACAGGCCCTCCATCCAAGCTGGCCTGACCAGATGGATGCTTAGGGGAATCGCCAATCACCACCTCACCAGGTTTCAGTTGAGGACCAGGCACGCAGTTCGCTGCCAAATGCAGCTGGCGCTCCAGCTGCTCTTCCTCACCCTTCACGCTTTCATCCAAGGTTGGCACGGTCACATTGGGAAGGATGTACAACTCGTCCAAGAGCGCCGGATCAGGGTTGAGACTCTGCAAGGAACAGAAAAGATCAGCAGAAGTTTCAGATTGGTAGGCACGACAATTTAAGGGAAGCCTCCCGACAACGCTTCAGCCGCAAAACATCAGTGGGTTTGGACTTTGCGAATGCTGTCATGTAATATCGAGGATGGCTGAGATTCAGCGAAGACATATTGGACACTTAGGTCAGCTAACAACCAGTCTTACATACTAGCATGTTCAAAGGCCCTCAAGAATATTATCCCCACTTGCTAATTCTGCCACGCCGTGATTAGTGCAATCCCCCTACCCCATACAACCGAGTCTCCAAAGAAGCTGTATTTACGCCCGGAGGCCTTGCTGTGCTGAGAGTGCTATGATTTTGAACATCTGCTGACAGACACCCCGTCCACCTCCTCGTGAGACCAAAACAGGGACTCAAAGTTGGAAATCAATCTGAATGATCTGCCTAAGTTCCTTCTGTTTCCCGTGGCACATGCACCCTTTGAATAGCTGATGGGCGCTCTGAATAGCCCTCCGAAGTTCTATCAGATATTGTACACACATGACTAAAGACATTATCGGTGGATCCCAAAACAAAATGCCCCACATGATATGCAGAAGCTCTTGAACAGAATGTCAAGTACTTGAGAATTGCCTCTAACATTGGCGAAATAACTATCCAGCACTTACCGTGAACAGCTTATGCCTGAAGTTTCCATGGCTGGTCACGAGCTTGTCTGCCAGAGAGTCAATGGCTGTCATGGCCATGACAGTTTGCATGTAAGCCTGGACAATCCCCAGAGTCAAAGGCCTTCAGAAAGGTTGAAGACAAGAGTATTGAACGCTGCAGATAGAAGGTAGTGTGCTTGTTGACGCATAACAACACCAAAAAGTAGCAGTAAACGGAACACCTTCCGAATAAAAGCCCCCTCCCCCCCACTCAAACATTGCCAAAGCAATACTAAAACATTATCATGCAACAGCCATCTGCATGTGCGCTCCTGAAGGATCTTACCTCAATGAGATCATCCAATCCAATACCAACTAAATTGAAATCCCGGCTGTCCATAATAAGCAGGCGCTCTGTCTGTGATGTCCAACTTCCATCTTCCAGCTGCAAACAATGACATACAATCTTAGTGATTGCTAGATATCACACTAGCACGGCCCTAATACGAAGTATGGCATGAACAGCAGTGGCATCAGCGCAAAACAAGTTGAGATTCCAATACATTTTCAGCTCACCTTCACTGATAAGTTGGTGCCCAGAATATCCCAAGACGATTTGCCCGCAACAAGCTGCTCTGGCAAAGCTCTGCGTGCCCGTCGTGCGTAGATGGCAACAGGGAAAAACCCATTTGTAGGTGATGACCCACACATGATCCGCAAATCAAAAGCTGCGAACCAAAGGCAACATGTGATGGCCGAAGCAAACTGGCCCTACAGTGGTAAGTTGGTTCATACAACAGGAAAGGAAGGAAACTAAACAAACAGGGGGGCAGGCCATATTTGGAAACAGGAACTGACCATGGATGTTGCCTTTTGCATTGGGAACAGTCCCCACATGGTACAGCTGAGGCCCAGTGCTCGACTGGCTGCTCCAACCACTATTTCCAATTAAGGCCTGCAGACCACATTGCGCTTGAAATCAACTTCAAACTTCAGACGTCCAATAAATTGCCAGTTTAGAAAGAACACTTTTTTCTATCACTGTTCTGGAGTAGATTGCCAACCGGTCAAACAGTTCGAGCAAGTAATGCTCCGGCAGCATGTCACCAAGTGAACTTATCCCATGTTGCATGTGGACTACTTGCCTACCCTGAATCAGACCCTCACCTGGACGATGAAGGAGTCGTAATGATGATCAATAGCCATGAATGCATCTAGCTCTTGCTGGTTGACAATCGTCCAGACACCCTGGCCTGCATTTGCATATGGGACCTTGACCACAGCAATGCCACCCATGCGACCAACCCAGAGTGGAACTTCTGCTTTGCGCACATTCCACATAGTCTCCGGCGTATTGATAGCAAGGCCTGTGCCCTTCAATTCCGCGTTGTGGAGGTCATACGCCTTGGCCGCAAGCATCTACCCGTACGAAACACCACGTTAAATATGTATATTGCCACAATTCCCAAACGATTTCAGCCACTGGAATCTCACCCCACGTTGGGAGCTAAAAACATAAAGCCTGCCTTGACATAACAACATGAACATACTCTGGACAACCTGTTTGCAGAGCAGTAGGATGGGAAACCATGCTTCATGAGCAACAAGACCTGAAAAGTAAAAATGTATTAATCTCACCTTATTTCGCCCTCCAGATAAACAAGCCAGCACAGGGTTAAATATAAGGGTTCTTGTGATTGGCGGCACACGCTTCCATGGTTTCTGTGTTACATAACGAATGGCAGCTCGGCAAGTCCGCCACACTGGTTCCACAATGACCCCATCTTTCAGGCTGGCCAAACTTTCAGCACCATCAGTAGAATTGCCATCGACTTCTTCATCATCGTCATCATCTATTTCGGGTTCAGCAAGTGCTTCGTGGCATGCAGCAGCTCCATCTGGAAAGGCACAGGGTTCTCAATAGCACAAAATGGCCACCAGGAAAGACCACAAGCTTGCAGCAAAGGTACTGAAGCAACTGAGATTAACCTCAACCAGGCACCACCAAGAGGCGTGCCATACAAGCAAGGAGGTCAGCAGCACTGAAGTACATAAACGTTCAGAGACAGGCATTGAACTCCCAAACCACAACGAACACCCTGAGGGCACGCAGTCAGAGACTCACCTATCCGAACTTCCAAGACACCATCATCAGTAAATCTAGCTACTGGATTAGTCTCGTTGTCATAGAAAGGAACCAGCATGATTGTCTCTCCAGTCAGATCAGCCAACACAGCAGCGTAACCAGACGCTTCCATCTTATTCTTGTCATACAGGACTGCAAGAATGCCCTCTGGAAGGTCTTGAGCTGACAGCAGGGTTGGCATAAATGCATCTTGCAGCAATCGGCGGTACCCGGCCTGCGAAATGCATTTTACATTATCAGCTCAATCCCCTGAAACTCTTAGGAGCCATGATTGTCACTTGCCATAACACATGTCTCCAACAGACATAAGCTTAAGTTCGTTTTTTCAACAAACCACTGCGGCTACCTGCTCGTCAGCTTCATTGAGCGGCGGCATGCTCTTTTGGCCGGAAGGGCATGAATTTGTTTCAATCACGACAGAGCGACGGTGACCCCGCTCTGTTGTGGTGATGAAGACATCTGCCCCTGCCCAACGGAAGTGCTTCTGGGTCTGCGTCCCACAGGTAACCAGTAAGTCTCTAAGCTACACTTCTGTGAGTAAGACGGTATCGACGAGTTAAGACATACAGGAAATGTCATCTAGAGTAGACCAGATGGACATGCATCAACAGCAGCTGCTTTGAGGGAGTGAAAGTGAGGCGACCACCCACAGCCATAAGCAAGGCCACACACCCGTTGGAGGCTAGCCGAAACAGCCGCAGGATCAGCTTCGGGGTGAAGATGGCAATAGCGCTTCGCTATGCGGTCGTTCCCCAGTGAAAGAAATGTTTTCACAAGTGGGTGGATGTGCTGGATTCCACCACACACGAATGGACTTTAGAAAACCCTTTCCTACAGTCCGTAAGGCAGGTCAGACACAAGCACCACCGATACTAACATACCGCATTTAAAACTCGTGGATAAAAGTGCGCGGCGGGCATAAAAGATCCGGGAGGAACTGCTACGACTTCCTTCTTCTCGGTTATAAGAGGTGACAGGACCTGCCTCCCCTTCTTACCCGGCTGTGCAGCAGGTTTCGGGGGCCCGCCAGGCCCTGACATGGTGATAGCCCTTCCTGCAGTTGTGCAGCAACCAATTAGAGCAACAGCAAAATTGCATTGCTGTACTCCGTCCATTTTGCTTATCAGCAGAAGAAAGAAAATTGAAGACAAGTGAAAGCTCTCAATGAAGGAAGACAAACAGTAGCATTTTACGTGATTGCAGCTCCTTCACCCAAAACTCACAGCTGAACCGCCCACCGTAGGCCCTTGTCGTGGGATGGCGCTACAGAGATCGTCTGGAGGCAAACTTTATGAATACGCTACTCGCCTGACACTGAGAATCCCGCACGACAGCCTGCAGATCTGCCAAGACTAGATCTGAATGTTGCGCAGCTTCCGGCACAATGGAAGCTTGGCACGACAGGCAATACTACCCTTTTCCGCTACTACCGGACACTGCTTATAACGACTTTTTGCAGTGCTTGCAACGCTGACGCAAAGTGAGAATAATATGATTGATAAAAAGTTTGAAGAGAGCCGACGGATCCTAGATGTCTCTGGAACTGTCACTCTGACGCTGCTATCCTGGCAGAGGTATCTTCCCCAATAACGCGAATCTTCGGCGTAAAAGGAGTTGGTCTCAATGCGCATAGTGCCAGTTCATACCTCCCTAATAAATCACAGCGAACATTGCAAACCCAGTCATCCTGCTGTCAAGACAAAAATGACTCCTGTAGTGACCCCGTTCGGGCAAGTACTCTATCGACTCGATGAAGTACAGACTCCTCTTTTGCACATGACAGCACTTACTGAGTTGCAACGAAGACAACCGACATTGAGACACAGACAACGAGTGTTAGCGGCACTTACCCTTAGCTTCGCCGATGAACAGCTGACTTCCGGATGGGGCGATGGGGCTCGCGAATTAAACAACAAAAGGTGCCTTTGAACCCCCCTATCGCTCCTTTCCTGCACCTAAGAGGAAAAAGGTTATCTGCTATGGTCATACGCTTCGGACATGATGCCTTCAGTAAGGACGCTCGGTAGCTGCTGCCTTTCGGCGTAGTGGAAATGTACGCGGGACTTGATACGGAATGATACGGCATGTACCCGCCGCGGTCACAACGGGGACCTATTTGCCGGCCTCGCACGTGCCCTCACCACGTGCTCAGCTTTCGAGAGGATTCCGCAGTCCTCGCTGTCCCAAGGGCCATGCCGGCGGCATGATGCGGCATTGATGCCGCATCGCGGAGAACCGGTCCCTCACGATCCCCCCCCCCGGCGGGCCCCCCGGGGGGGGGGGGGGGGGGGGGGGGGTGTTCCGCTTCAAAGCATGTTGCGAAGGATTGCGAACACAGCGCTGATTTGCTGGCCGTCCTTAGAAAAGAAAACTGAGTTATAACTCTTGCTTTCGCTCTTGCTTTCGCACTTTCTGTGACCTAACTCATTTCTTCCGCCTTTATTTTCCTGTATTAATTTTAGTAATCTTGCTTTGCCTTTCGTGCCGTTGGTGGTTTTGCTGGTCTATGTGAAAATGACAGAGGAAATGCGAAGTATTTTTAACCGATATACTCCGAGATATTATGGCCATAATATTAAATCAGAATTTTGGGCTCACAGGTTTGAATCTTTGGGCTCAACAAATTTGATCGGGACTCTCTCTTTCTGTTGATGCCAGTCCTTAAATCGCAAGTCATTCGTGTGGCCAATCCTCCCAGGCGTCGTCCATAGTGGGTGGATCTACTCAACAGAGAGGCTGATCTGTCGAATGTGATGGCTCGTGTATTTCGACTCAAGAATGAGAGCTGCCACTCCTACGAATTCTAGTCAGCAACAAAGAATATTCACCAACGTCAGCCTAGAGTGATGAACAATCAACCGCACGGGTGCTTTGTCCTCGAACTCAAAATTGCTGCTAGGTCACCTTCCTACAGTTGGCTGTGTATCAGGACCAGCGCCAAAGATATAAGCGTAGGGGGCTTTCTATGATGACGCATCCTCGATTATCATTAATGCAAACCCGACCTGAAATTGTTCAGTCTGGAGCACAAGAAAATCAGGAATAGCTCACCTCCACCGGCAAGTGCCTAAAGGGTTCCCACGCAGTACAATGAAGGGATGGAGCTGAAAAGGCGTGCACCCCAGAAAAACCGCTACTTGCAAGAGTGGAAGGAACACACCGACAAGACCCGAGGTGACACTTTCAGAATCCCGAGCCCATACCCTCAGGGCCTGCAGGCCCTGGTCTTACAAAATGTGTAAAATGTGCATGACCCGGCACACGCGGAGAATATATTACATAAGTACCAGAAGTACGCCCCGGGAATGTCCTACACTTATGCAGAAAATTTGTCCGCTTGTGCCGTTCCCCAAGGCCTCATGGTTATGCTAGGTGGTGGAAATGAGGTTTGTGTATGTACGGTGGGAATGTGGCTTATTTGTCGTGCTTCCATAAAATTTCCTCCGCTTGTGCCGGGTCATGCGCACTTCACGCTTTTCTCTGATGCAAACAAGGAACTGGATTCTGGTTGTGTGCAGTAACATCTCCTCTCCCAACAGTGTCTCGTAAGGTAAGCAAGTATTCACTTCGGCAGTCTTCCTCAGTGGAACTCGACTTGAAAAACTACGTAAGCATGACGTGACTTGTGCAGACAGTTTTGGGATCCAAATGGACATCCCACAGTGGCTGTGACAGTACAATCCCCCCCCCCCCCCTCTTACCCAGAAGGGGGTAAAAAACGTACGAAATGGAACCTGGGTCGTGAGAAGGGTGGTCGTCATGGGTAGAAAATAATAAAGCACATACAAGAGCTGAAAGAAGAATGTTAATGCATTACAAAGGTGAGGCAGCGAGAGCATACGCAATTCGAACCCCCAACAGCCAAGCCTACAAAATCAAACTCAACCCTTCTTTCCAACACGCAACAGCCTGGCTTTTTGGACCTTGCTGAGCCTCCTCTTTGGCTCCTCCTGCAAAAATAAACCCCACATTACTTCAACATCTTGCACCATCATGTGCAGCATACAATCCTGTCACCACGTGCCCCATGTGAAGCCGCTGTTCTGAAACATCTTCAACTTGAAAACCATGGAAGCCCCCACTCAAGATTCAGGTGGCCAACATACCGCATGAGCTTCCCTCAATCACAGTGACCCCTTCATGAAGCCTTCTCTGTCATGACAAACACGAGTTACGATGAATATACATACAGATGCCCCCCCCCCCTTTCTTCTCCCTCCCTCCCTCGTTCACTCTCCCCCCCCCCCCCTCTCTCCCTCCCTCCCTCTCCCCCCATCTCTCCCTCCCCTTAGAACGGTCTTCCTCACAAAACACTTCAAGAGACAACGAGTCCGAGTGCGCATACAAAATCTAGGACATGGAGATGAGGACCCTGCAGGTACAACTGACATGCCCTGCGCCATGTTTTTCTAGCTGTACATCTGCCAAACTATCATGTCTACGAAAGGGGGTTAGAGGAGGGGCAAGGGATTGCAACGTACCGCTTGTTCCGCCTTGATCGCAGACTCCCTCTCAGCAAGGACCAGCTCAATGTGACAAGGAGACGACATGTAAGCTGCAAAACCCACATCCTCGTTAGAGAGCTTCACTCTCTCCTTAAGCGTGGAAACATATAGACGAATTACGTTCCCCGCCTTTCTGACTGGCCCCCAAAATGCTCTTGAGCTGCACCATGCAATTGCTGTGCTCAAAGCCCACTCCAGGTTCCAATAATCTGTAAATGTCACCGCAATTTTCAAAAATCAGGGAAAATCGTTGCATCACAACTGAATGCTTCCGCAAATTATGCCAGTTGAAAACATCTCTAAATCACAATACCAAATATTGTAGCATGTTACCTTGTAGTATGCTACCGGCAGTCATTTGACCATTGCAATCCAAGAACTACCCCACACAGAATATGGTAGCGCCCGTGAAAACAAAAGCAGAACGACTCTCTCTGTTCAGAAGTGCAAGGTCCGTTTGGAACCTTCCATAGATGACGCTTCTGGGCAAAAACTAAACAGACAGGTCGTTCTAGACACTAATCGCCCAGGCACATCTGATCGTTATCATGCAATATGAGCATCATTTGCTCGCCCTCTCCAAGGCTGCAACAGTGTCGCTTGGTGCTCCAATGCCCGCAACAACAGGCTAAGGTAAGAAGATAAGAAATTAAGGTAAGTAAATGCAGCTGTCGTGGGTTTCTTACGATTGATGCGACCGTGAGCACGATATGTTCTCCTCCTCTGCTTCTGAGCCTTGTTGACTTGGATGTGAGAGATGTACATATTGTCCGTGTCAAGACCCTTGACCTACATCCAACCCCGCCTCCCAAATTTTGGTCCAGCCCTCCCAAAGAAAAAATAATAATACTAATAGTAAATAAATAAAATCACAAACCAATAAAACGTTTGATTGCCCTCACAGCCAGTAGCCATGTTTCATATCCCACGTCTCTTTCAACTTACAATAGCAAGGCCCCAAGGAAGACAAAACAGAGATGGTGGAAGCAGCGGAGTCACATCAACACTGCCCGGCACAAAGGTAACTCAGTACACTCGAGCCTCTCAAGCCTGCTTCAGTATTGCACGTCCCAATCCCTCCTCTTATTTAACACCCAGCTTCTCCAGGACCAATAAAGAGGTGGAATCACCAAAATCAGTGCTTGCTGCTTAACAGCCAATACCCAAGGAATGGATGCACTCGTGCAGAAAGACAGCCATGGACTTCACAGCTGAAACTCAGGGTTGATTTCCCCCTCTTTCAGCATAGGGTTAAACACAAAGACAAACAGTGTGAAAACACAATGACAAAATCCTTTGCCGCTATCAATGTCCCGCACAGCGCGTGGAGAAAGAATAAGAGCATTACAACTCAACTTTTACATTGCACTCAGCCTGGCACAAACAATTTCCCCAGCACAAGGCCACCACATGAACCCATGGTCCTTAAAGGCCGTACTCGTCACCAATGCCACATGCGGCACCCCTGATCTGCATTCGATATCAACGATTGTAGGAAAAGCGTACCTCTGCATTGCTCTCTGCATTCTTTAGTAGCCCCAGGAGAAACTCCACAGACTTTACTGGCCAGCGACCCTGCCCAGTTGTGGAGCCTTCGTTCTTGGCCTGTGCTGTGCGGCCCACGCCACCACAAAACCTGTGGAATGGGATGACGCGCTGATGCTTCTTTACAGCCTCCAAGTACGCCTTCGCCTTGGTCAGGTCCATCAGCCGGATAGCCATGGCGGCCTCCCGCGTGTTCTTGAAATGCGTGCGAAGGTCCGAGCCCCTTGCCTGCACATTCAGCAAACCAAAGTACATTCAACACCCCCGCCTACAATCCAACAGCACAAAATGATAACACCTAGCCAACCCACACGAGTATACAAAAAACCACTGGCCTTTCCCTGGCCTGACTATACATAACAATGGGGTGGGGAGTGTAGGGCTCTCGCCCCAATCTTCCTCTTCCTCAATGACTTCTACTGTGCAACCCAACCTCGACTTGACAAGCAAAAAAAATGCTGAACATGCCACTTTACTTTTACTGATGATGCAAAAGTATTCACAACCCATTCCTTGAGCCTCCATCGCAGTTACAGTCGTGCGTGTAGATCACGCACTACGGTGAGGGTGATCACCTTGCATGCCTTGGTTGGATTATCCGGTTCCCTTGCATACCTGTGACCAGCAAGAATACGTCAAATGAACTGTTATCGCCTTAAACAAGAAGGCAAACCAACTAAGCCAACAAGCGACTGCCCAGACTGCAACACCGGAAAGATACAAGGGGACCTAAACAATTTGAAAGGCAGGATACTCACTTCACCATCTTTCCTGAGCAGCAACTGTCGCTGCTTCACTGCTATGTCTATCAACAACTGGGTAGAGGCCATGCCGAAGAGCGAAAGGCGGCTGCATCCGGCGCCAGGTGAGAAAACCCTAAGGGATTTCATTTCATGTCTCGCACGTGCGATGTTGCATGTACTGCTTGAAGATATCGTACCGCTTGGAGGCCGCTGTCCCCGATCGCACACAACGACGAACATGGTCATTTTCGGATAGTAACACCGTCTACAACTTATTTTATTTTAAAATTTGTCCTCAAAAAATATCTGTGTCTGGGAACACGTGGATTGCAATGGACTGGGCGGCGGTCCCAACGGCAGGGGCGGCGCAGAGCTTTTTTATACCTCCAGAAACGAGAGGCAACGTGTATGTATCTTCAACTAGTTTTCATTCCCGTGATTCAATTTGTAGTTCTTTAATTTCCATGCCCCCTCTTCTCTCGTCTGTACGCGACGTATGACCCACTGAAGAGTTTGTGCGCAGAATGTTACTTTGAGTGTCATCGCATATGGCCATACGTATCATTACAGGAAATTTTATCTGATTACGGTGAAATGGTTGTTTTCGGACACATTCCTTAGATTAATGAGGGCCCTGGAGGTCGTGCGGCTTCTTAGGTTTACATTGAACGACCGGCAATTCACTTTGAAGTATGAATAAACTGTATTGACTTGTTATCCCTGACCATCGGTGTGACCGTGCCAGACTGTGCTGCTTATGTGGAACGAGTATCCCTCCAAACCGCACGAGTATGTGCATTGCTTGCATCCGGTCTCAAGTCGACATAACAGAAGGGATACAGAAGCAAGTGTCGATCTTATGGTGCAAAGAATGCGAACGGTACCTGCAGCCACCAAAGCATTGGGTCCGGGCAGCTCTGGAATCCAAGGAACTGCTTACCTTTTGCTTGAAGCGCATAAAGGGGCTGTCCAAGGTACAGTAATGGAATGCTAGTCAATTGGGAGTATCATAACTTTTCTGGAGGGTGTCCTGTCCTGCATTTACTTTATCCTCCCCCACCCTAATCTTCTGCCCCTCCCCCCCCCCCCCCCCCCCCCTCCCCCCCCCCCCCCTCTCCTCTCTCCCTCTCCCTCTCTCTCTCTCTCCTCTCTCTCTCTCCTCTCTCTCTCCTCTCTCTCTCTCTCTCTCTCTCTCTCTC